>JABEVS010000489.1:0-39963 GCA_018290735.1 Coelastrella sp. MACC-549
CCCCGCGCCCCATTTCAGAAGCGGACAACAACAATCCATGCTGAGCGGTTCGACCGCCATTATGCTCACATTGACACCGTAGTTTCCAAGCAGTAGAGAGGTATTGTGCAATACATGGCAACACACATTGTAAGGTACCAACGGAGCCCCATACATCATCGGACACAAAACGGCACACACGCTGCTTCTCATCTTGAATCAACAAACAAGCCTCCAACTTACTAGCACAACCCGGAAGCTCTTTAATCCTATCGTACATAAGCACTCGTGCATCATGTGAAGCTGTACAGTCAAACAACAAGTCATTGTTTGTCATGTGTGTATGCAGTTCAATATGCCGAATTGTGGTACTCCTACATGGTGTCCTAGGTGTTGCATATGACACTGTTCAACTGTGCTGCTCATTTTGTTGTATGGCCTCTGACACTGTCAGCGGCTGCTGTGTCTTGTGTTGGAGTCAGTTGCTGTAGTTACCCCATTGAGTGGATTTTTGTGCCTTGAAGGCACCTTCTCCCCGGAGGGTGGTTTAATCTTGGTGTGCCAGTGTGGCTGAGCCACTGGCTTTGTGGCACCAAGTACTTCTCCCAAGGGCCTTGTGGCCGGAAAGGGTAATTTCCTTCCTTCCTTCCTTCAGCCTACCAATCCGCTGAAGCATAGCCCAAATGGCTCATTTACTAACAGCAGCCAAAGTAGGGATAGCAGCTGAGACACCCTTAGTGGAATGCGGGACAACCCCCAGATACTTGAACTCATCACTGACAGGCACGGGCTGGCCATTATATGTCCATGAACCCTGCAAGTTCTCCAAGCTACCATACCGCCTCTTACCGAACACAACTATTTCGGTCTTTGCAACATATGTTGCATTCACCTCCATATCCCAATTCCCAATTCCACGACCGTGAGCCCGCCAATCGTATCAGCTCCATTGGCCGGCATCAGGTGCCTGGCGTGCAGCGGCAGCAGCCGCAGCATCTAGCATGGGAACGTCTGACATATCTAAGAACGGAACAATGTAGCAGAACGCGCCAGTGAAAGCGGAAGGAGTATTGTAATGTTAAGCTCGAGGATGAGTACAAGCATAATAAGTCCAAAGACTCACTAAGACCCGACCCTGATCCGCCTACATTTCAGAGCATATGTAGTTCTCTTCTCAATTGGCAACCTTGGCGGGTCCCGTTAAGGTTAGTAACCTGAAGCAACAGCTTCGCTGTCTTGGAATGTCCACTCTTGGATTGACCCACAGGTACAGTATCGTCGAGGATCGTCGACGTAGCTCAGCGATCGATCACGCACGCTCAATCAGCCCTGCGCAGTAGCGTTGACCCCCCTACACATATGCTCTGCCACTCCCGCACTGCCATACTAGTCAGTACTGCTGCCTGGCAAAGACAAGTCTTGTCTTAGACTACTGATAGCACCAAATGTTTGATGCTGCAAGGCCGGTAAGCTTGCACCACTGCCTGTGCACCATAGCCTCTCAAAGGTTAAGTCTGATTGACACTATTTGGTGCATAGCCATGCCGTGTCTTGCTCCCTGGCTGACCCTTACATGGCTGACCCTTGCAGTACCCATCACCCAAGTCGGCTAACAAAATCATCAGAATCTGTAGCCACATTCCTAGCCCAGTCTAGGGATCCAATGCCGCAAGTGCATGCACGGACGGGGGTTGGGGATGAGCCGCCGCAAGCACTACCGCTCCCCATACTCTGTAAAGAAGAAGAACGGAAACCAGAGGTCATGTCATGATATCACATGCAATGTGTGGTTGCTTCTAGAGTGCATGCTCATGGTGGCATCATGCCCCCAAAGTTTCTCATGGGTTAACAAGGAAGCATTTGTCATGGGTTGATAGGCGTCGTAATGTATGGTAAATGGATCATGGTGAAGCCCCCATTGCTAACGGTGGTTAGTACTTGTACCGGATGGTGAGAAAGTGTTCAACGCAAGTCGGCTAACACCAATGCTGCAAACCTAGTGGATACCACTTGATCATTTCCAATCTATTCTATCACAATGCAGCCAACCAAGCTCACCAGTCTGTTGCACTACGCCGGCGGAACACAATTCTGGGACGTCCATCTACAGTGTCGCGGTCAATGTGCACTGTGATACAACCTGCCGAGGTCAGAATCTTGGCCTCCCTCTTCTCTCTGCTCAACACCACATGCACTGTGCTCACATCCTGAGAGTCGCAGGCAGGTGTGTAAAACCTTGAAAAGTTGGCTCCCAAGTACTCTGGGTCGTCCGCCGCCTCGACAAAGTTGACAACATAAACTTGACAGTTCTTTGCATGGCCTGCCACTTGGCTTGCATGTAGCTTGCTGTACAACTGCAGTAGAAAGGCAACAAGATAGCATATACCTGAACAAGGGATATGCACAAGGCCCAAGTGCACTTATCGTGGCACTGGAAGGCTTGGCGGGCACCTTCCAGGCACTGCATCAAAGCATTCAGGTATGCTTATTGCTCATGGGGTTTCTAGGATTCATTTTGCACAATGCGTGATAATCACAATTATTGCGGCTTGCTCAACATGCTGACTTGACTTGGTCCTTATAGAAGCACCCCTTCACCATATCATTGGCCACACGTGTACGTAAACTCTGCCAGGCAAATGACCATGCTTCGCAGCAAGTGACCTCCGTGCAACATCAAGGTGTGCTTTTGTTGCACCACAAGTGCAGACAGCAGAAGCGGTTCATAGAAAGCCAGAGGGTGACTTGCCTGAGCTCGTGCGACATGGTCATCTAGTGTACTTTTGGTGCCAGCCACAAGCAACTCCATCCCGTAAGACTGCTTGTTTTCAGCAAACATCAAAACGTCCATGCGCCGCCGCGTCTGATTTGACAATACATAAGAGCGTGCCTCACCCACAACCCTACATGGCAAGTCACACCCAATCCCGTCTCAGCGGCATTGCCAGAAACTGGGTATGCATTTGTGCAATGGCCCCAACATGACCAGCTTGTGCTCAAGCCGGCGACGCTGACACCCTATGGCGGACAGTCCAAGCAACAACATGAGTAGCCAACCTGGAACAACATCATTATTGATATAGCTACCTTGAGGGGGCGCAAACAGAATGAGAGAGATCAAATGTACAACCATGATCTCACTACTGTATATGTCATGGCAGCGAGCATGGACCAAGGTCGGGGCGGACTACAATGTTGCCTTTGAACCCAGAGTCCCACATGGTACTTGCATCTTCACAAAATTGTAGCCAACTCACCGGTACTCCACAAACTGAGGCGTCTGTTTCAGCAGTGTGTAGCACAATAGATATGCTTGTGCCTGCCAGCTGTACTCGGAAGCAATGCCAGCCACAAGGCTGCCTTCAACAGCAAGGAGACAGCTGAGGTCAAGGTTGCGCAACACCTGAAACCACCAGCAACGGATCAGAGATCTAACAGGCTTCAGAGGTACACACCAAAAACATAGCCAGCAAGTGACCGATTTTGCAAGCGACAATTGCATCCTGATGACATTCCAACAGGTGAGTATTGAGGGCCTGCAAACTAGATTGCAATAGGATCGGCCAAATCTGCACCCCAAAAAATTGGTTGTAGCAAGACATACTTTGTCATGCAACTCTACATATATGGCCTCACATTGTGAGCTTGTCAAGCTGATTGCACCTGACTTAGCATGCCATGACTACAAACCCACCTGCTGGAGTAACCACATGATGTCCAACTCCGCTGACTCCGGCTTTGAGATTGCAGCCTGCGCTGATAGCGTGAGCCTCCTAAGCATACAAAAGCCTAAGAGGGGGGCTGCAAATGTGATGACCAATGGTACCTCAGGGTTGCCGAGAATCACATTGTCCAAGTTGCTCAGGTCCCAACCGCCACGCTGCCGTATGTGCTGACCTGCAGGGCTGACGGCCAGCAAACCTTCAGCTATTAGCCCCAAGACTGCATCGAGGCTAGAAGCTGGTATGGTGCACTGCCCTTGGTGAGCCACATTTGTTAGTATTTCTTGCTGCAACTGAAGCCGGTCCCAAGTACTGCCCCCAGCAGTCCTCAACCCTATCTCTACGGATCGTGACGGAAAGACTTCATGCAGCTTTTGAGCGATTTTTTTGAAAACACTACTTGCAACCAGAGCCTCAACAAGCTCACTGCCGCAGTATCGCTCCCAATCATCGCTGCTGCCAATGGGATTGGTAGGATCAACCAACTGCGCTAGGCAATACCCACTGAGGCCCTTGACACCCGCTGTCAGCTGCATGATGGACCTTGCCACTTGATGCGCATGCTCTGTTGGCAGGATTAGGTTACCAGGCCTTATGCTCAGACGCTCCTTTATGGCACACACCAACAGCTGAAAGATGTCATCCTCAGAAAATGGCTGCATCCCCCTGGTAGCATCGTCTTTGAATGGGGAAATGCTGTCAATGTCGGAGAGACTGCAAGCATAATGACACAGAGATTTGTACATGATCTGTCATTTGTCAACAACACCTGTGTTGGAGTTAGTAGGCAACAACAGATGTTACTGACTGGCCAGACCACGCTCCCTTATGCATTAATGCTTAGAGCGAAGCCCGGCTTGAAGCAACACACTGGAACAAATCATGCGCCAGGCAGATAAGCTGCAGGTCCACCCGCCATGTCACTTACGCCCGTATATATTGGACCTTGTGCAAGCATGCGATGCAATATCTTAAAACAGCCCACACTGGCATTATTACTGCCCCCCCCCCCTTTCCCTCCCCCTCCCTCCCAAGTGCAAGCTGCCGGCTGCCGGCAGGCAGCAGCAGCCAGCCATGCACTAGCATGAGTGATGAGATTTTCTCGAATACTATGAGCTTCTGCAGCTGGTGATTGGTCAAGAAGAATCCACAACACCCCATTTCCTCTCTTACCCAGCAATAGCCATCTTGAGTGTGTGAACACCGAACACCACAACGCCCCGCAGTGAACTTGGCGTGTTCTTAATCCCGCCAGCAGCAGCAATAAATTCACCCATGAAGCGGGGTGGAATTGCGCTTGCCTCGTCCAGTAAGAGCCACTCCGGTGGACCATCCTCCCCATTGTTTGTGACGGCTGTCACCCATGTCAGCGCAGAAGGGTGATTTTCAAAACGGCTCTCAGCACGCCATGGTGAGGAGCGACCTGCCTTTTCCGAGGCAAGATCTAACACATGATGCATATGCTGCCAGAAAGATCTGCTGTCCTGCATGACAGAAGAAGTTAGAGCAGCTCGATTACGTTAGGCTCGCTAGTGCATCACATGCTGATGGGTGACATGGTCAGCCATTGATGCCATACTCAAAAGGCACTGCGGTCGAGTCAGCATAGTGTAGAAGGGGTGCGGACGCTGAAACCCTTCAACATATCTGACAAAGCCGCTGCCACATATGAGTGGTGGTGCATGTGCAGGACAAACCCACGATATGGTGTATGCCCAACATATGCAACACGTGCGGCAAACAGCAGAAGTGCATTGCAAGAGGGATGAGGTTGTGATTAACCTTTTTGTGGCCACTAGGGCAAAAGAACTGAACAACAGGTCCAAACTACTCGAACTGCAATGTCTGAGGCCCAATTGCCCCCAAATTTTGTAGGCTGAGTGCACACAAGACGATATGAAGGATGACAGGTTTGGTGTAGATCACTAAGCCCCTCAAATGACAGGAGTGGGTACAAAAGGCACTCATAAAACTGATGTTTCGGCTGCATGCACCAATGCAGCAGCTGAAATCTATTAGCTATAATACTGATGAATAATTATCTGGCCGCGTATACGGACTCCGGAAAGTTCCCCTCCGAGTGCTGTCCATTAATACATCTGCAAACATCCTATCTATTCAGAGCGCGCCGTAGCTCGCAGAGAGATGAGAATGAGTGAACAATATTATATATATGTATACTGAATTGTTCACTATATATGTATATGTGTGTTGTGTATATATAATATCCCGAACTAATAGCAATGTGGGAGCAATTTGTGACTCAATTTTCATATGAGAAGGAATCATTAGGATCATATAGCACGCCAAGGTTCTTGCCTCTTGACCAAAATAACTGACTACTAGCAGGTAGCGTAATAAACTAATCACTGAGACAAGTGTGTCACAACTAGGTTTGAAGTGCTCGACATCTCATACTAGGGCAAGCGTTGAGCCACTGAATTCTATGTAAACCATAGAATGGGGTTGGCGGACGTTGGACCCACAGGTGGCGGACGGCCTGCCCGGTATATCGGCTTTCACTAACAATACCTTGTGCGGGTATAAGAACAACACGAGATGAATTATATTGCAACCAGGGTTGTCTGACATCGTCCTGTGTGAAAGCCGGATTTAGACACTTCAATCTAAATAACGTTGTTACCTTTCTGTTCTATTTGATTACGTCTGCAATGTCTTTTATTGAGTCTGCTATGTCAGGTTGCGATGCCCTGTGTAACACCCTGAATGAACATTTGAAGATATGACCACAACTAGTCAATGGACAATTATTCACCTTAAAAGCCAGTTGTGTCACCGTGCCCAACTCCATCAGCAGCACCTTGTAGCCAGCATCCAGCAACTTGCGCCGGAGGGCATGCATCAACGTGCTTTTGCCAGTTTGCCTGCCACTGCAGATAACCACAAACCGCTGCTGCATCGCTGTCAACATCGTCATCACCTCTGGTAGTTCTGGTGGCTCCTGGTAGTAGTGGTGCTTGGGGTTCACGACGTCAGATGTCACAAAAGCTCGAGGTATAAGTTCTAGCAGGCAGCATTCCACAACAACGGACCGCAACTGTCACTTAGCAGTGCTGTTTAATGATGCCACCAGGCCAGACACAATGGTGCATCATGACTCGGCACATTGCTGCTGCTGGCACTAAGAATATATATGTCATCACTGGGCTGGCTGCTGCTGTTGCTGCTGTGTCAAGCATTTGCGGGTGCTAGGGCAAAGCTATTGCTGCTGTGGCCCTTTGCCTACAAAGCAACGCAAGCAGTCCTAGAACCCCCCAACAAAACTTATCGCCAGATGCCTGCAGTCTCACCTGATTGTGTTTAAATATTGTTGGTTGATTCCACCAAGAGTTGACAAGGGCAGGACCATCAAAAATTAAAGAGGCATCAGAGGTGTGGGGCAGAGGTGCGGAGCAACATACAAGGGGAAACACAGGCAACAGACAGCAATCACAGTAATTTACAGCAGTGGCAGAGACTTGAACAGGTGTGAAGACACCAAGTTGTGCATCATAACTGCTCTGTATGGTCAGAGATACAGCAATATCAGGACAGCGGCAACGGAAAAGGCATGGCAACATTCTCATGCTAGCAGTGGTACATACACAACTGCTGACAACAAAATTGAGCAGCAAAAGTGCACAAGGGTCCACTGTCTCATGCCCGAGTGCACTTTGCTGTCAGCGCCATCATGGTTTGTGGCCCCCACGCATCATGCAGAATGGGGGAGGTGTCACACAGTGAGATTGCAGTCTGCTGTTGCTGCAAACAGACCTTGCTGGGCTGCTGGTGTAGCTGTGCGAGCTCATATGCCTGCTGCTGCCTGATGGCCACATGAAATGCACATGAGGCCTACTTGACATATCATGATGAGGCCATAATAACAGATGTTGTTGCTCCTGCAAATGTCGCCACCACCAAAGCAGCATAGCAACATGGCCTACCTGGTACTGTTGGGGTTGGTGATGCACCTGCAGGACAGACACAAACAACGCAGCATTTGATAGCAAGGCACAGCATGACAGCAGTATGGCGCCAGGCAGCAAACCCTTCCAGCAGGACAACTGGGATATAACACAAGCGCGCAGATCTTCATGAACACATGAAGCTGTCCTCATGCACTGTTAAACAGCCACTTCATTGACTGCTGGCCTCTATCCTGACCCCAGAAAACGCCTTTGCAAAATCATAGCAACATCACACACTACTGCTGCCCTATCCCGCTGCTGCTTTTTACTCTATTGCTGATAGTGCTCGGTGAGTTCAGCCTGCAGCAGTGAGATCCCTGTGCATCCCCGCCGTGATTGCCGCTGCATGCGCGACAAGTTGCGCATTATAACAAGATCACATGCTACTGCCTTATACTGCTGCAGTTGCTGATAGTGCCCGGTGATCCCTGCCTGCAGTAGTCTGATCCCCGCTGCAATTGCCGCTGCCGGGGCTGCCTGGTGCTGCATGCCCATGCGCAAAAAGTGTTGCGCATTTGAACAAGATCACATACTACTGCTGCCCTATCTCGCTGCAATTGCTGATAGTGCCCGGTGAGTTCAGCCTGCAGCAGTGAGTCCCCACGCATTCCGCCGTGATCGCCGCTGCATGCGCGACAAGTGTTGCGCATCATAACTACATACTATTGCTGCCCTGATCTGCTGGTGATGCTAATAGTGGCCGGTGGGTTCAGCATGCAAGTGCGATCCCCACCAAGTCCCGCCGCGATCGCCGCTGCTGGGGCTGCCTGGTGCTGCATGCGCAACTGGTGTTGCGCATACCATTACCATGTTGGCTGCTACTGTTTGCTGTATGAGCTTTAGATACAGGTGTCAATTTATGGACCGCACTACCGCTGTTGTGACAAGGTAATGCTTTCTTTTGTTTTATTATAATGCCAACATGAACCAGAGAAGGGGGTGCTAACGTTGGACTCTTATCATATGAGCTAGCCAGCAGTCGCTGTTGCTGATATAGGTCGGCTTGAAGAGCTGTAGGTATGCACTGCGATCCCAACATTCGCAATGCTATCATTCCTGCTACAATACTGTTGAACTCCTTGCAGATGCTCGCGGTCTCACCTGCTGAGCTTGATGGGACTGTTTTTTGTAAGCAACCAGAAGTGGACAAGGGCACCATCAGACAAGGTGAGCAACCGGTACCACCACAGGTGTGGGGCAATGCACAAGGGGAAAGAAGGACAGCAGGCGGTGGTCACAGTCATTTGCAGCAGTTGCAAAAGCATGAACATCCGTGCTGTGCTTGACAAGGACGTAGTCACCACATGAACAGTGCATGCAAGTGATGCTGAGCTCTAAGCAGTGGGCTTGGCATGACACTAATATTATGCTAGTGGTATAACCATCCTCTACCAAAATTGCTGACACACACTGTTGCTGCTTCAACTCTGCTGCTGCGGATGCTAAGACTCCCAACGCATGCAGCGGCAGTGACCGTCATGGCATATGCTGCTACTACAGCTGCTGTGGGCTGTCAAGAGTACACAGCTTGGGCAACAGATATACCTGATGCTATTGCTCATGCAGCTGCTGTGGCAGGGCATTGCCTGGTAACACACCTGGAAAAGCCTTCTTGAGAGTCATGGCTACACCCAGTGGTAAAGGATGTGGCTTCAAATCTGTCAGCTGCGACTCTGTGCAGCCTTGCAAGGCATCCGCCGTCACCAAGCGATGGTGTACTAGGATTTCCAAGCCCTCCAAAGCCAACTGGAGTTCTTGCTCATTCCATTTGCTGCCATGAGGGGGTCCCTGCGACCTGAGCAATATCTCCAAAGCTGCTTTGTGCTGGGCGGCTGCCATGGCGGACTCAGCTGAAGCCACAGACTCAGCAGGCCCTGCAACATACAATACAAGCACAACAAACTCACAACACACCTGTGTCATGCATCGTGATCAACAGCATTGAGCAGGTGTAAATTGCACACAATTGAAGAAACAACCCAAAGGGTGCTGACACACGAGTGGATATCTGCAGTTGATAGACTATTACACTGTAGGCACGTACAATGGTTCCAAACAAGATGAATAGATATCATCTGCTGCTGTGAGTACCAGCAGAAACGAGGCAATCGTCTTGGCGAAGAAGCTAGCCCGAAAACCAACGCACCTTGCAAGGCGTTGAGAACCCAGGCAGGCCCTAAAGATACTGCAAAAATAAGGTTTATCTCCGTATAGCGCGCTGAGAGCTAGGCAGAGTTCGAGCAGAGATGTATCGAGCGCAACAGAGCAAATCTTTCGGCTTTGCATGTGCGCCATGCTAATCTACTTGCATAGTCATATAGTAAGCAAGTATAGTAAGCAAGCGCTTGGCTTGTCATAAAAGCCACCTCCACGCCCAGGGTGTGACAGTCACTTTTGAGGTCAGCAGCCTCTTAATGGCTTGTGCGTGTCAGCCGGTAACTTTAAATTGCATTTGAAGGGTTTTCGGGGCTGGACATGGGGCATTGTATAAAATATTTTCCTGACGGTATTCTGCTCGCAGTGCAGCAGGCTGTAGCCGTGAGATATCCTTTGAGATGTCTTGGTGTGTTGCGGGGTTATGTTGGGATGCGTGCTGGTGCATGACTCGTTTTGTCCTGCTGTGCCAGGTGCGCTAGGTTGGTCATGGCCGAGCAGTGCGGTCTGGCAGCTTTCTTGTGTGAGTCAGATTCTTCATGATCGGTCTGATGGCGATGTCTGCTTGCCCTGCCAGATGGGGCTGGGCATGGGGCGATTGCGTTGAGGCAGCTGGCAGTTCGCGCGCGGGGCTTGACCTTGCAAACGTGTGTTGAGCTGATTCTGCCGGACTGCCAGATGCCACTGGGTAGTCAGACCTTGCAGTGTAAGCTGGCAGTTCGGTCGAGCTCAAAATGAGACTCATTACAGTGCTGCTGATTCTGTTGTATTCTGTTGGAAGTGGGTGAAAAAGGGTGCTCGAGCCTACGCAGGTTGAGACTGAGATTTGGAGCAGTTTTTGCGGGCTGCATACTTCTCCCAGTCTTGCCTCGGAGAAATAAAATCCGGGCTGGCAAGGGGGGGGAGAACAGCAGCGATTGAGGCGACACAAACAGCGGCTGCCGCCACATACACTCTGAACCAAATTGTTTCACAACAGTACATCCACCATTACAACCAGCAACAGCAGCAGCAACAGCAGCAATGACTGCCAGCAGACTGAAGGGTTGTGCCCAGGCTGCTGCCAGCACTGAAGTGGTTTCTAGAGACTCCCAGTCCGGCAGATGTAATCATGGAAAGCCAACAGGCTGTGTGGGTCGACTGCGGAGTCAGAGCTGCAGTCATGATGATTATTATTCTCCAGTGAGGCATAGCACTATCACTGACAGGCTTCACCAAAGTTTGGACAGGCGCTGTAAGGTGTTGCAGGCAGATTCTGACGTAAAAGATACAAACAGGCACAGTCAGCCCTGGCCGCCCGCCGATGTGTCTTCCCCAGGCAGCAAGCATGATGCATCGCTGCAGATTCAGCAGTTGCAGGCTGATTACGGACAGGTTCTGGCCGTGTTTGAGGATCTGCTGGTGTGTGAGAGGCGGGGGAGGGTGGAAGCTCAGAGATCACTGGCGCAGCTGACCAGGCAGTTGAGGGCGGATGGGAAGTGGGCCTCATTTAAATGAGATTAAGGGCTGTTGCTAACAGCAGCACATCACTGACGAGTGCAGCATCACTGATGAGTGCTTGATAAATCATCCATCCTTTTTTTCAATGGTGACGTTTGATCAAGATCTTGCTGAGCAACCTGCCCACAAGTTGTTCATGTTGATCAACAACAGGCTGACAGTGAGTCACTGGCAGGGAATACCTGCTGCAGTAACATACCTCCCTGAGGGCTGGTGGCGGTTGCAACTTGCATCTGGCAGATCATTCAGCCTAGGCAGCCAGCTAGCGCTGTGTCTGCCATGCCATGCTCTTGGCAAGAGCTGTTTCTGTCAGCAGGTCCTGGTACTGCAGATTGTATACTGTCCATTGCAGCGTTGTTAACCTTCGTACTACGGCATTGTAATATCATAATATTTAGGCTGGCAATGTTCCTAAAAGTGGTCATCCTCATTGGCCATCATCATGGCCAAGTTGTGCTTCACAGCCTTTCAGAGTTGCCACATCCTGGGCACGCTGCCCCATGCCGAACTGCAAGTTGGAAATCCGTTGTGTGTGTCTTGGTCTGCATCTTGTCGGACATACTATGAGCACGGTGTTCCTGATGTCACTGACTCAGCCTAGCCTCACTCAATCATTGCAGTACAGGAGATATATACATGCATTTGCCTCCATTGCAACATACAACACCTACGCTGGACCATCATCTACTAATAGTAATAATTGATACCATCAGCCATAGCATTTACTGCCATCGGCCTCGCGCCCGATGTTTCGCAGGCGGATTGTCTAATCAATCAAGGACCATCATCTACTGTGATGTGCATTCCGGAGGCAAGCCTTGTCTACCAACATGTTGCTGCCGCACGGTGGCAGTGACCGATATATAATATACTCATGGGCTGACCCAAGTTTCAGCAGGAGGTTTGCATGATGCTGCCAGCCCCGGGGAATTGTGCAGCCACCTGTAGGAAAAGGGGGCTCCCTTCTGTTCTGTGCAAATTTATACAAAATAACAATCAAGGTACATGTGTGCCTGCACAGGCCCATGAGCCATCTATGATAGTAGGCCTGAATCTGAAGGGCCTGAGGCTTACTGGCCGCTGCTTACTCAGCAGCTAGCTGCACTGAAATGATACAAAAGCAATATGCACAAAAGCGTAGCCCCCTGTATCACCAGCCATTATAAGGTGTGGTGGACTCCTCAGGCTGTTATGATATCACTGCTGTATGTTGTTGGGTAATCAGGGTCTTTTTGAGGTGAACTAAACTGTCTGGTGTTGATGTGGTGCCTGCTGCCTCAGCTGCTGTTGGTGGTCCAGGAGCGGGCCTGGCACCTCAACCATTGACCTGCTGCTGTACCTGCTGCTGCTGCTGTACCTGCTGCTGCTGCTGCTGCTAGCGTCAAGGCTTGATGTTGATGCTGCTGTGGCTGCTGTCAACAGGATATCATGATGAGGTTGGATCAGATCTCAAATGATCTGTGCAAAATGATGATCACAGTGGGGCTCTCAGTGGACTGGCCCTTCTGTCTCCTCTGCTATGCCTGGCAGAGCAACAGCTGCCCTGTTGCGCCCACCACCACTGCTGCTGCTGCCGCCGCTATGCCTGCTCTGCTTGGTCGGAGGCATCGCACAGCCACTGCTGCATGTCGTGTCATCCACCTCCTGCTGCTGCTGCTGTTGCAGCTGGGGTTGAGGTTGAGATGCACTGCTCTGCGCAGCACAGTGCTGACTTGCTGCTGCCATGTCACTCATCAGGCTCCGCTTCCTGCTGCGGCCACTGCTGTCCATATTCACTATCACATGCTGCTGTTGCTGCTGCTCATCAGGAGCCTCAGAGATCATGCTGCCAAAGCCATCACCTGCCATCAGTGGTGCTGCTGCTGCTGCCGTGCCGTTCGTGACATCACTGTCCAAGCTGCCAAGCCGTCCATCACTCCCTCTGAGAGCATCTAACCCACCCGACCCTTGATCAGAGAAGCGCAGGACATTCCTGATGCTGTTATCTGCTGCTGCTGCTGCTGCTGGGTTGCCAGGGGCTGAGTTGCCTCGAGGATTGTGGGTGTCCTACAAAGCACGAGGTGGACAGCAGCAACAGACACCAGCAATGATCACCAACTGCTGTCTTACCCACCTGGCACGGTATAACACATTGCAGCCATGCAACGCACACAGGCTGCTGCTGCTGCTGCTGCCACACTGCAACTAACCATTGGTTACACCATGAAAGGACCTTACCACTCCTGCTACCTGCTGTTGTCCTCACCAGGCCTGGTGTGATTGCAGCCGCAAATGTACACCTGCTGCTGCTGCTGCTGCTGCTGTTATTCATACCATCAAAGGGCGTTATATCACTGCTGCTGGTTGCTGTTTTACTCACCTTGCGTGGTTTCCTCCAAGGCGTTCCAGGTATCTGCGCCTGCAGTTTGTGCTTTGCCCACTCCTCAAAGGCATACTTGAGTGCATCAATCACCGCAGGAGTGGCATTCTTGCTGTACACACGAATCTTCTTGTCCTGCAGATGATGGCAACAGCAGCAGCGGCAGCGACAACAACAGCGACAGCAGCACTTGACACCAGCAAGACCGCTGCAGTCTGGGAGTTGGAGTGTGGCGCTCTTACAGTGATCAAATAGGCAGCCGGCCACAGAAGTCATTTTTTTAACAACAGGATGACATTTTAATATCCAGCACAACACGGGTTTTACAAGTGATGCATCCTTCTGACTGAGGCCAAGCACGTCCTGCCTGTCATCCAGATAAAACAGCTGTCAGCACCAGAAACAGCTGTCAGCCGGATAAAACAGTCGTCAGCACAACACGCACCTGAAATTCTGTGCCAAACATGTTGGTGACTTCTTGCTGCGTTATTGGGAAATGTCTGTCGCTGGCAGCGGCGTCACGAGTCTGATAGAAGTTGACTCGATCCATGGGGTTCTGGGACTTCATACCCTGGTCAATGCGGGTCTCACACACAATGACATCCTCAGCTCGCAAGCGCACCTGCAGCATCATGATGTGTGTATCTACCTTTGTGATAAACGCGCATTATGAATGATAGACGATAAAAAACGTTGGATACACAGTGTTTGCAAAGATTTGACAAGCCAACTCTTGATGCATCGCACCAAATGTCTATGGTGTCACACCAAATTTGAATACAATGAATAATCTGATTTTGTCAGCAGATTGTGTTTGCTGCTGCAGCGCGTCCCTCCTACCTGTATACATCCACAAACCCCACTCCAGCAGTCATGATTTGCTGCAGCATATCTAAGGCCCAAAAGAATGAAATAGAACCCTTACTGCAATCAGAGTAGACCCTTGCCCTCATCGAAAATGGAACTGCTGCAACATATGCAAGCATGCAAATTAGAACTCAATGGTCACAACATAAACAGATCCCTACCCCTGATCTTGATGTGCTCTGGTAGCCGATGATTTCCTCTGCAGTTGGCAGTGTGTCGACCCAGGCTGAGTCAGCCCCCACTGTGACCTCCTGAACATACTTGTACAGCCGGCGGCGAGTCAGCTGCCTCAACAGGTCCTGAGCCTGCAGTCATACATACACAAATATGATGATACGATACATAGTTTGATATGGAACAGTATAACTTGATATGATATATAGATAAAATGACATGGTATATCCCAGTACAATGTAACATAATATGACACGATATAACATGAGGACGTAATATGACGTAATATGATATAATATGGTATGATATGATACAAGTGAACTGGGTGCTGCTGGCAGGGCCAGTTGGCTGCACTGAGCTTTGTTTCTCATCAGCAATTGCCAGATGAGTGGAGCAAATGCTGAAGCGGGTAAGTACAGCCAACAGCAACAACATAACATGCTCTGTACACCTTTTGTCAGAGACATCAATAAAAGAAATAGCAGAACAGGCCTGATCCCAGCCCAGAATGCTAAAAACATGGCAGTCATGATGGCAAGTACTATCCATGAGCCGCAATATAACATCGAATTGTCCTTTGCACAATAGTGGTGGATTGCAGCTTGCTGGTTGTTGCTATTCCATTGTTTCATATACTTATACTTGCACTTCAGCCTCTGCAAGTCACCTCACCTTTACAATATCAGTCTCACACTCATACTGGTGAGCCTCAAGCACTTGCAGGCGCTGGATGAGACTGTCATCCAGGTGCAGGTACTTCTCAATGTCAGCCCCATCAGCCACAGCGCTGCGAATGCCCAGGGGCTCCTGAGCCAGGGCTAGAGCATCACACACCATGAACTCCACTGACTTGACGATCCTGCAAGGACGTACATGAATTTGTGATACATTCTTGATAGATGACATGATGTATACATGAGGAAAAATGAGATGCTGCTGCGCATTTGCACACATGATTGTAGATTGACTAAGTAAGCCAATTAGCAGTAAGATAAAGCCATGTATGCAATACAAGCACCAGAGGTATTGGTGCAGCATTATACAAGAAGGCAAAGATCAAGGCAATGTCACTGGCACCCAACATGATGCCCGTACGACACACAGCACACAGTGTGCTGTTTGCAGCCAGGTCATGAAGGTTGGCAAAACGTGTCATCAAGGCACATGGGCAAGGGCAAAATGTGCAGTGAAGACACATGATAACTTTGCTTGAGGTGTGCAATCGATTGAAGGCATATGCTAAGACACACACTTTTTCTCTGGAAGTCATACACATGCAGGAGCATCATGCTGATGGCATGAGAAGGCCCTCCAGGCACTCACTTGTGTGTGTATACATGTCTGTGCATCTCAGCCCTTGTTTCAAACAGCCCCTTTGCCAAGTTGCTGTACTCACTCATCTTAAATACCACCTGGAATACATACAGCCACAATGCGGCACAGCTTATCATTCAGAGCTGGTGCTTGCCACTGACCAGCATCCTTGCAATTCCCACCACACATATCATCAATACAACCTGAAATCTGCACAGCAGCTCAAGCTGTTACTAAGCATCAAAACACAGAGCCTGCAATGTTCTGCAGTGGCTCGACACCCTGTACATTCATTTGCTGGTCCATAGCCTTCAAATGACACAAGCGCAAGTCCACAGAAACTTCAGGGTTGCAGGCTCCAAGCAGCAGCAACACGTCAGCAGCAAAAGCTGTGTGCTCTGCATGGCAGATTTCTAGAGGCATGCTCAACCTCAAAACCCAAAACCCCATTGCAGGCTACTCTCTGTTGACACGCCTGACCTTCTCTCTGGCTATACCACCTTACCTGCTCTTGTTCCTTGTCCAGCCTGCTGAATTTCATGAGCCGTTCAGGGTCTAGAGCAATGTCAACTCCACACATCTGACTGTCACGCAGCAGGTAATCAAACTTGTCAACATCGACGCCGTTCCGCTTGTTGGCAACCTGGAGCAACAAGAACATGCAGATAAGAACTTGCAGGCGCAGGCCAGCAGTATTTGCTTCAGACAGCTGATGGTGAGGCTCTTATTCTACACGCACTGCTATCATGCAGCACTGGTGTTGTGCTGTGCTTTGTGCTCCCACATCAAACATCCCCCAAGAGCGCCATATGCAGGAAGTCCGTCACAGCAGCAAGTGTCATGTTGCTAATACCAGGTATAGTTGGTTGTTGTTGATGTGTTTGTGGCTAAAGTGGGCATTGACTGTTGAAGGAGGAAGGAGGTGCACTTGTTGGGTGAAGGCAGAATGCAGACTGATGGGCTCACAATGTCAAACAGCCATGGTGCTGAGGGGCTCTCTGCCGCTGGGTTGCTGCTGCCATGCATCAATGCCTTGATCAGTCGCATGTCTCTGTCCTCCAGCATAGCAAGATCCTGAGAGGAACACAGGGGAGGATCAGCTCAGCAGCGCAGGTGCACTGTGCGCAAGCACACGCCCCACGCTGAGCAGATTGTGCTAAGCTTTACTGCTGAGAAAGAACCAGGGATGCTGGACCACATCATCCAACATGCTGCTGTGTATGCTGCTGTATGATAGCGTCAGTGCAGACACACACTCATAGTGCAAACAGTAGCACACTTTCAAACAGCATACGGGAAAACCAGTCATGGAGATAGCCACCAGCTCACATTCCTGCCAGCTAGTAGTACTAGCACAAGGAAGCTACAAAAGACAGTGAAACATGTGCACGCAATACGCAGCTTGCAGCAGGCACACCCAATACCGCCCTGGATACCCTGCTGGTCAGTAGACAACAGCAGCTTCATGCCATTGACTTATTTCCAGGTGTGCTATGCATACCTGCAGGTCTATGTTGTTGTCATCAATAAGGTGGTCAAAGATCTTGTTGGACATCGTCTCATGATGCCTGGACACACAACAGCAGCACTAGTTCAACCCTTGTTGTATGCTTCTGTAGACTGAGCCATAGTCTGGCCGATGACAGTAGGCCCTGTTGAGAGACATCGTTGGGCAGTAAGGTGCAAACAAACATACACACCAGCATGTGCTTGTTATGCTGTAGCTGTTGGGGATCTGCTTGTGCTGAACTTCTCACAGATACAGCTTGCAAAAAAGACTTGCTAAATCTGCTGCTGTGCTGTCTGCTTGCCTGTAGTTGCCACTGCTTACCACTCATTGACAATGCCTGGGTTGCTGGGGAACAGTTTGGGCAGCAGCTCCTTTTCAAAAACATGGCTGAAAGGACCATGACCCAAGTCATGGCACAGCCCTGCAACAGCAGGAGTATGAGCAGGATCTCATGTTTGAGTAAAAATTGTCACATGTCACATGTTCTGCAGGATCATATCCGGTGGTGCTGCAAAAGTTACACTTTCTGTTTGCGTGTCATTTTTGGCCTTGTCACTTTGCACCATGCCCATCCTGAGTGCATATGTTGTCTGCGGGTCCAAAGAGCTGAACTGTGAAAGCTTGACAACAAGATGATTCCATTTGCTGCTATCTGGGCACGTTGTTGGCCCCGAAGAGCAGTTGCTTAACTGGAACCTTCATGTGGCAGTGTGCTATGCTGAGCTGCATCTGCTGCAGGAATGCCTTGGGTGGTCTTCAGACATTGCAGGCACTGTACGCTCATTATTTTGCTGTTACCGCACCTGCTATCTGCAGTATGCTGAGGTTCCGCTTGTCCTCTGGCTCAAAGGATTTAAAGTTGTAGCCATACTCATCTGGTGCTCCTTGCTTGCCTATTAAGTGCTTACCCCACTCAGCTGCGGATAAATGACGACACAAAGTTGATATCTCGACCAGAGGCTGTTAGATGAGTGAGTTACGGGGTGAGGATGTTGACTGCTTGACAAGAGGTGGCAAGGGTTGTGTATGAAGGTCTGTGAGAGTTCAGGCTGGTGATGTGTGTCTGCTTGCTACAACCTTAGCTGGGCACTATGCTGAGAGTAGCAGCAGCAGCAGCTCATTCTAAGAAATGCTGGATGGCTGGGATCCAGCTGACTGAGTTTGACAGCGACCTGCCTGGACTCACATGCTAGGTAGCCCACACCCAGGCTGTGCTCAAAGCGGTTGTGGCTAGCTGTAGGATAGACCTACAGGCATAACAGCAAGTGAAAAGCTGGTTAGGATTCAGGTGCAGAGGCTGCTGTTGCTGGCAATGGATAGCGTCTGGACGGTGATGCTGCAGGATGGTAAATTGCCAGGCGACTGATGTGCAGCAGAGCTTGCACAGGCCCTGAGCCAGCTATGGCTGCTATATGGATCCTAGTACAGCCTGCTGTGAAGTCCCAACTGTATGTTCAGCGCTGCTGCATGTACGTGCACAAGTCATGGCTCACGATGGTCCGTGGTGGAAGAAGAGTGTCAGGCCATAGCAGCAGATGCCTGTGTAAGAGCAGGACGGGGCCCCACTCACATGATAAGTAAGGCCTAGTTGCTTAAGGTTCCGGAGTCTCTGAAATTCTGGAGTGTCAATAATAGCAACGCTGGCACGGTGCAGCTCTATATGGCCTGCGTCAAGAGGACACAGTAGCGGGATGGCAGCAGTACTTGATCCAACTGCCGAACGCTATATGCTGCTAAGGCGGAACAAGGAGATTGGGGAATCAGTATCATAGGGTCAAAAGAGCACCCACCCACCATGTATGTTGTCTTTGAATGTTTTCGACCTGTAAGTGCGCGCATCGCCGAAGTTGAACTCCTGCGAAGCCGGCGGTGTAGAATCAAGATCCATCTAGATGACAACAGAATATGTATCGAGAGAGTTTCAGGCCTAACAATGGCTGTAGACGTAATCAGGATGGTAAGCTCTGCACTCACGGCGCTTCAGACACAGTTGTCCAGAATATGAGGAAATAAGACAAACGTGCATACCATTCAGGTTCTGTGACGCAAAAATCAGCCTACAAACACCAGGCAGCTAAACCGGCAGGATTCAAACATGCGCAGCGGCTTGAATGATATCTAGGCGTTTACTTCTCGTCATGATGAGGCAGCAGAAAGTATCAGCTACAGACGACGAGCTTCTTCGTATTGTGGATGTTCATCCGCCACACAACTTCCACAATACAGTAGTGCTTCTACTACACCACCTCCGTAAAGGAGTTATCACTGCATAGCAGGCTTTTGGCTCCACATTCATGCAATACCGTTACATTGTGACATATTACCTGACTCAAGAGGCTGGGTGACGACCATAGGACGCAAATTTGTCCTGGCACTCATGACCAGCCGCTGTAGCCTACCTACCAGACCGGAAAGGCCCTGACACCAGCAGTGTGGCATTTGCAGACCTTTCTGCACATAATTTCTCCACAGCAGTTTTCAGTTCTATGCACCATGTTGATGTGCAGGCTTGGGCTCAGGTTGCAGGCTGGTGTTACTGGCCAGCATCTAAGCTGCCAGTGCTGCAACTGTGGGCAAGCAGGCACTATCTTGATGATGGCTTGTAAGGGATTTGCATGGCCCAATACGCACTTACAACATAAATACTAGACGTTACAACTTCCATTTTTGGAAGACGTGTGATTCCGTCTGTCCCGCTCCCAAAACACTGTTGATGGTGGTGACGTCCAAGACACCCATATACAAGGTGCAGATGCTGATTTTATAGTATCTGTGTGCAGTGGGCTTTTAATCCCTCTCGCCTTTGGTTTGCCCTGGCACAGCACGGAACTGCAGATCAAAACAGCTGTGCTGCCTCGCAGCCCACACCAAGGCTCCAAAACCTTCAAAAACCACAGATCGGTAAAATGATACACATTTCACCTGCTATGAAGGCTTTGAAAGCAGGATGCAGTCGTCTGCAACTGCCTGAAGGAACAGCAGTCGAACTTGTCCACTTCTTGCAAATCAAGCGTGTGCATGACCAGTGCATTCCCTTCTATGCGAGACGCAACATGTCTCCCGGGGCAGCTGTCGACAAGCTGTGGCACTTCATGCTACTCAACACAGATGTCAGCAGCAAGGTGCATGAGCTGGTGGGTGGTGTTGTGCGCCACAGTGGCACAGATGAAGATGATTTAGATGATGATGCCAAGAGGCTTCAGCGCTTATATGCCATGAACATCATGGCCCGAGAAGGGAAAACACCAAGGACCGACTTGTGGGCGGTAAGTGCAGCAGTACAATCACTTGGAACTGCAGCATTAGTTGTTGTGGTGGTTTGCTTGCATGTGCGCCATGCTGTTGCGTTGTGCAGCAATGGTGTGATTGCATTTTATTTCTTGTTTTTGATAGTACTAAATACGAAGCCTTTCCGTCATATGCTGCATGCACATGCTCCCCTGTGACTGGCCACTGCAGCGTTCTGACTCCAGATGGATAACCCTCAGCAGGCACCCTTCAACCTGACTGTGCTGCCACATAGCAGCTTGAGATGCTCGAGAAACTCTCCCAAGCCTCGCAGCTGTGCTAGCACTGCAAGTTTTGCAACTGCCACAGCTATTGACCGCCTGCAGGCTGCTAGACATTCCATTTGTCACAACACCATACAAGATTGCACAACGCACACCACTTGCATGCAGGACCCAGGTACCAACATGTCTATCATTCAGCGCATCTGGCAGCCAGAGGGAGAAGCACTCTATCTCTGTCCTGGGCTCACAGAAGCAGACAAAGCAGCGCTCAAGGCAGACTTAGCAAGTGTCTACAGGAACATGAGCAGCAGCAATGGCAGGGGCAGGAAGAGGCCAGCCGAGGCAGAGGCAGATGCAGCAGACAGCGCTGCAGACTCGGAAGATGCAAAAGACAGCTCAGCTGACGCAGAGGCAGACGGTGAAAACGAGCAGGAGCATCCACCTGTACGCAAGTACATCATTGTTGCCAATCCCACCAACGACCAATCCCACACTGTGTACCTCCCAGACAGCGCTGGTAGCATGACTGTTGCTCAGATCAAACAGGCCTTGGTTGCTCCGCTGGCTACCCCTGCGGCTAAGATGCGCCTGATGACAAGAGATGCTCACTGCCTGCGCCCCCTGCTTAATTCAGTTGTAATCACCACCCCACCCTATGACTGCACACTGCTGCGTGTGCTGCTACCAAACGCGCCAGTACCCCGAGCTCCATCCAGACCATATACTGTGTCTGTGAAGACACTATCAGGTGGGAGAGCCTTACGAGTATGTGTGGCATGTCTGTTTGCTGTAGCAACAGATCATGTTCACTGCCAGTCACTGACACACAAATAGTTGCCAACACTGGCAGCCAGAATTGTGCCACAGACATCGGCAATCTCGTGTCTGTGTACAGAGGACTGGCCTGACTGACATTGTAGATGGGCACGACAGTGGTGATTGCTAGTGTGATCGACGAGGTTTTTGTGATAAATCAATACCTTAATTCGCAGCTAGTTGCTGTTCAACAGAGGCCGCCAAAGTTGTAACGATCTCAGTGTGGCTGTTGGGACGAATGTTTGCACCTCCTTTTTGACTGTGAAGTCAACAGCTTTGCACTGAACAGCTTTGACGGTGTCATCATCCACACTGCATCATGCTGCCATTGTTGTAACCTGCCACTTCATCAACCACCGGCTGCCTCTTTGACTCGTCTCCTGCTTGCATGTGCACTGCAGGCAAGACCATCGCCTTTGCCGGCAAACTCGCTCCTTGGTTTTTGGTCCTGGAGCTCAAAGAGCTCATCCGAGGCAGTGAAGGCTATCCACCCGACCAGCAGCGTGTTATCTTTGATGGTAAACAGTTGGAAGATGGCAGCACGTTGAGATCATGTGGGATCAGGCATGGCAGTGAGGTTACACTTGTCTTGCGGCTGAGAGGATGCTGAGCGTGAGCAGTACAGTTGTTGTTGACCCAATTGGCTTCATCAAGGAGGCCAAGATCTCCTGGTGCAATTGCATGATACATTCAGTAAATTAGCGTACCACAACATGCCATACAACCTTGCCCAGGGCTGGGATACCCTGAAGAAGCCAACATAGCCGCTCATTGGGAAGAGGGGGATTTATGAAGGAATTTATAGATTCAAATATCATGGTACTCAATTCATCTGGCAATAGACAACAGCGGGGTGGTTGCTTGCTGATTGCGGTTGTGCCTGTGTACAGCTGCAACATCCCTTGGGATGGGTCTATGGCCAACCTATGTTAGAATGCAAATACATTCTACAGTGCTGTCCTGTGGTGTAGTTGCTGATCAACAGTGGCGCCAAGTTGGTGGCAGCTTAAGCTTCAGATGTATAAATTGCTCAGCGATGATTGGATGCATCATATGAGCTTGCAAATGCAATTCTTGATATGTGAGGACCTGAAATATCTCATGGCAGAGCAACCTGTGATGATCAATATCTGACTGTCAGTTAGGCTAACTTAGCTCGCTAGTAGCGGCCAACCGTGTGCGAACTGTCTCAGACAAACTACCTAGTAGTCAGGCCACACGTCGGTGGTGGGAAAACTTGCCGGCTGGGCCGGCATCGCAATTAGCAAGTCAAATTGAACTTCTGTGCACAACCGATGTACCACTTAGGACTGCATTACATATACCAATACAATCGGGGGACTCCAACCCCTCCCGGCACTAGCCAGCGAATGGCTCATGGGACGCATGGTACCCTTCTCTTCAATTGCGAGAACGTGCGGCCTCTGACCACACGTCTACGGGTCTCATATCCAGTAGCAGTTTACCCCCCTGCGTAGGGCCCCTCCCCGCCAGGATTCGAACCTGGGTCTCCAGTATATCGGGCCAGTATGCTACCACTACACCACGAGGGTCAGTACAACACTCGCAGCTGCTTCAAGCCTTGAAGCTTATGGCATAACATCAGCTCATTTGAGTCACCGCACTGGTACGGTCCCCAACCAGTGGCAGTGAGTGTGGATAGTAGGGCCAGTGGTCAGCCGACAAAAGGTCAGTGATGCACAGGCTTGGTGTGTAAGTGCATGACTCTGTGTGGTCATTGCTGGCGGATATACAGGTGGCACTCAGTTGCTTAGATGCCTGTGCCAGACCAATGTGCTGCTTGTGATGACATGTGCCTTCCATGCTGAAGCTTGCTTGGCATACATGTTGCATCTGCCATCGCAGTAGGTGATACATCATAGCCAAGGCATGGTACCGGTACTATTTACAAGTGCAGCAGCTGACCAGTCTGCTGCCGATGACATGTCAGGTCCTGTACAGGTGCCCCTGAGGACTCAGTCACGTCAAGCTGTATTCCAGTAATCACACTCACCAAGCATCTGCACAGCAGACTCACACAAATAGAAGCAGGAGCTTCAGATCTGCTCTAGATGATGGGTGTTGTCACCAGCATTCCTGCAACTCATGCTCTCGTGCTACTAGAATGATTGTTGCTGGACACACAGCTGCAGCAGCGTTATGCCCAACAGGACACACTGCAGCCCTCAACAGATGCCATCCTATTCCAGGCAGTGATGGCAGCCCTCCAGCACTCAAGACAACAGAAGCCATCCTGCCTGGTGACGAGCAAGTGCAGCAGTATTACCGAGTGCTGCAGGAGTCATTTAGTGGTCTACCACCGGCAGTATATCAGCTGACAGCAGCTCAGGAGGTGCATCTCACACTGCCAATGCTCCTGAGGCTGCTGACTTACATGGTGTCCACTGGACAGTGCAGGGGAGCAGTAGAGGGCATCGGTAACAAGTTGCAGTCAGATCACATGCTTGATTGCCTCTGCCGTGGTTCAATGCAGCTGCTGATGGGGGTGGTAGTGCTCATGCTAGTAGGGAGCAGCTACAAAACAGGCGACTTACAGACAGCAGTTGCAGCCGCTGCGGCGGAATTGGCAGTGAAAGCTGGATGGGCCCTCAAGTGGTGGTGTCATGTTGAAAGTTTCGAGCATGAAGCAGCCTGGAAAGATGCACAGCAGCAATGTGCACCAGGCATCTTGCAACAGAACCTTATCACCTTGCAGTGTTTACTGGAGCCAGTAGATGCAGCACCTTATGCCAGCAACAACTGTCAGCACCATGACCATAGCAGCAGCAACAGCAGTGAAAGTCCTCCGGGGCGCCCCTCTGGGGCCAGGTTGTATGGTATGGTATGGTATGGTATGGAAGGCAGTGAACAGGGTGGCAGCTCAGCATCAGCACTTGCTGGAGCAGCAGCCGTTCGTCGGGCGAGTCAAGACGTAACAGAATCATCGGCCCGACTGGAGACACATACTGCAAGTGCAGTCTGTCCTATAGGAGGCTGCCAGACCCGCAAAAGTCATCTGGGATGCCAATAAAAGCAGATATATCCATAAATGACGTTCAGATACACCTGAATGACACCCAGATGCACTCTGATGGTATCCAAAGGCACTTGAATGACACCCACTCTCACTCAGAAGCAGCTTTCCCACCCTATGTAAGCAGTCAGCTTTCCCACCCTATGTATAAGCAGTCAGCTTTTCCACCCTGTGTATAAGCAGTCAGCTTTCCCACCCTATGTATAAGCAGTCAGCTTTCCCACCCTATGTAACCTGCTTACATTGCCATGTGGCCAGGTGATTTGAGTCCAACAGATGTGCTATGCACTGCAAAAAAGGCAGTTGTTGTCCAGAAGATGTATGTGATTGGCTTTGACATGCGAGAGATGCAGTTTGCATGCAAAAAAAGCAGCCAGTTGTACGGAAGATGTGATGCAAAAGATGTTCATAGAGTACAAAAGAACTGGTCCATTTTAGCCTGATGTCAAACCCTTGTGTCAAACCCCAAGAAAAGTGGCACAAAACAGCTGCCCTTGCCCTTGCCCTGTTCCAGCTTCACAGAGAGCATCATTGATATATCTGTGCCCAGTGCCTTCCAACTGGCTCATGCCTTTGAGCTAGCGCTTCTTGAGGGAAACTCTTCTGGCCCTTCCTTGCGTAATCTTTCCGACGCCCAATAACACGCTACTACTTCCCGGCATCCAAAACTATGCATGCATTGTCGTTCTCAGCCACAGAGTGTTCTGGCAGAATGCAGTCCTCCGCTCGCTGCTGTGGTCTTCGCTGCGGCCACCCTCTCGTTGTTGGCCGTAAGCTGGTGGTTCTGAAAAGCTCAGGCATCATTAGGCCAGCATCTTTCGGCTGCCGCGCCTTCAGGGATGCTGAACAGGACACAAGGCAAGTATCTCGACTATCTGCTGACAAACACAGCACGAGTCGGCCACATGGGTGTAGGTTAATTACGCACTATACAATGTTGCTGCAACGCAGGCCGGCAGCGGCTGGCAACCCCGAGATCAGCAGCAGTCCGAAGGATCAGCCCCGTCGCGACAAGACCTTATGGGTGAGAAACTCCTCTGGGAGTATCTCTTTGGCGCATCGCTCTTACCAGTGCCCAACCTCCGTACTCTGCTATCGTTGCATCACTTGTGCATAGACTTGGCGACAATCAGGAACTGCATGCCGTGTGCAGGTCAAATGTGCTGTGCAAGTGCCAAGGCACCTCAACACACTGACCTATAGGAATCGGCCGATTTGACGTCTGGGCCCATGTGTATCCGGCACACATTGTTTGTGCATGCAGGATTACCTCGGACATGCAGTTGAGGGGTGGCATGTTGCAGTACTTATCGTCACCCTTCTGGGTTACATGTGGTTCCTCGCCTGGTGGCAAGAACACCTGCCAGGACACAAATGATGGGTAGTTGTGATGTTGTGTCCATGTACCGTCTGGCCTCTGGGTTTTCAGCTCAGGCCCAGATTCACCAGGTGTGGTTGTGAAGGTGGGGTGTGCCCTTTGCAAGCTGGTATGGCTGTTGCTGCTGTTATCTCACCCTGTGTCGTCAGCTGACGCTATCTCAGGTGCACGCTACAGCCGCAGATCGAGCATTGCTGTTGTTGTTTCATGCTGCTCTGAATCGCTTCCGCTGCTCTGGACATATTGCTATTGTATTCCTTACATGTTCGTGACTCATGGGCTGGTTGCTGCACGTTGTTCCCTTTGCAGTGAGGATACCAATGGCTACATGAAACGCGAAGGCCCTGAAAGGTCAGTTGTACTGCGCCTCGGTGCGTGCGCTTTGCCGTAGCTGCTGTGCCTCAGCCAAGCATGCTAGTGTTGCCTGGGCTCCTGTAGTAGCTGCTGTGCTGTGCTTTTTCACAAGTGCTACTGCTGCTGGGCTTGAGCAGTAGCCGTTGTCCGTGTGCCATGCCTCCTGCTGTTGCTGGGCTCTTGCAGTAGGTGCTGTGCCTGTGTCATGGGTGCTACTGCTGCTGGACTCCTGTAGTAGCTGCTCCTGTGCCTGTGTCATGGGTGCTACTGCTGCTGGGCTCCTGCAGTAGCTGCTCCTGTGCCTGTGCCACGCACGCTTCTGTTGCTGGGCTCCTGCGGTAGCCGCTGGCCTGCGCTGTATGTGCTACTGTTGCTGGGCACCTGCAGTATCCGCTGCTGCCCCTGTGCCATGTGCGTGTCAGCACACTGCATGCTACCACGTTGTACACTTCACATGCCGTTTACTTGGTGTGTGCCGCTGCTTGCTGCTTCGCTTGCAGCGACAATCTTGGTGCCAAGGCCAATGGCCGTAACAGCAGGTCAGTCTACATACTGCTCTGTGGAACCTGCAGGCTTGCTTTAGGCCGCACCTGCTCCAGATATATGCTGTTGCTGATCCTGATCGTGCATAAGTAGTTGTAAGTAAGTGGTCACCTGCCTTGTGTTTGTTTAAGTGACAGTGAAGTTTGCCATACATTGTTTCACTCTGGTGCTTCTGTCATTGATCTGTCATCGAGCTTAGTTTTGGTGGAATCAGGGTTGGATCGCTCAATGACATCAAGTATCAGCTGCAGTTGCTACTAGCTATAGTTGCTACTGCTTTCTGTTGCTGTGGTTACTGCAACATTCCTTGTGCAGCTACCTCCCCTTCTTCTGCACTCATTTACATCATAACATGTGACTTATTCACTAATGCATGGTTGCTTCTGTTCAATGCTGCTGCAGTGACAAGCAGAAGCAGGATCTTGAGAGGGAGAAGCTGCGCTTGAGGAATGCAGTTGAGAAGACGGACGGCTGGCCCACTTTGCCGAATGGAAGTTCACCGCGGGCTTTGTCGTTGTGGGGAATGGGCTGACGGTGGCCTTTTTGTACCCTGTAGTAGGAGTGGCCATGAACAGACCGGAGCCTGGACCGGACTCTTCCCCCACAGAGGTCTTTGTGGACTCAGCACTCAATAACCTAGTCAGTGCGGTTGTAGTCTTGCCCACAGTCAGCTTTGCAGTGTCCATCATCCTACGGCCAACAACGAGAGGGTGGCCGCAGCGAAGACCACAGCAGCGAGCGGAGGACTGCATTCTGCCAGAACACTCTGTGGCTGAGAACGACAATGCATGAATTAATTGTAATAATCCCCCCATGAGCGACTATGTTGGCTCCTCCGGGGCGCCCCTCTGGGGCCAGGTTGTATGGTATGGTATGGTATGGTATGGTATGGTATGGTATGGTATGGTATGGTATGGTATGGTAATAGAGATTCATGAGTTTAATTCATCTTATATCACTGATATGTCAATGATAAACAACAGCAGGGTGGCCACCATGGCCCAGCAGTGCTTGCTATTTATAATATTGCAGTGCCTGTGTACGGTTGCGACATCCCTGGGGCTGTGTTTTTCAAGAACCAGAGTATGGCCAACACGGTGTTAGTATGCATTTCCAGTACACAAAGTTGCCAAACATTTGTGGTGTGGTTTCTGATTGGAGCTTGGTGGCAGCTCCACTGCAGCCTTCAGTGTATAATTTGTTCGAGAATCATCCGACGAGCTGGCAGATTCTAAAAAGATGGCACTAACATAGTATGTTAGCCTGTTTTCCTGGTTTTGTTGCAAGGCCGCTCGGCCAAAAAGGATGACTACATTACAATATAATGTAAAGACATTACATGGTTTCAGTGATTTTATGAAACTTACTACTAGGTTGTTTTCAGACAGTATGTGGAACATTTCATGGCACTGTTGAGAGCAGCCTGTGTTGATCTCAATCAGCCGCTGACACAACAGCAAACAAACCTTTTCGGGCAAAGTGCGAAGTGGTCAGGCCACACTGTCATGATGGTGCCAGGTACTGCAGTGCATATAAACGGCATTGCAACTTGCAAGTTCAGTTCAGCCTCTACAACCTACGTAGTCCTACGTAATAAGTACTAGTATACTCAAGGAAGGAAGGAAGGTTACCCTAGTATACTCAGTGAGTCACCGGCACCGGTACGGTTCCCCATACCTGCATATGCATATGGCTGCCAGATCGAGTTCTGGATAACGGCCCATACCTCCCAGATACATACTCCATCACAGCCAAGGCACGGTATTGTTTACATGTGCAGCGGCTCATCAGACTGCTGCTGATGACAGGTGCCCCTGAGGGCTCAGTCACGTCAAGCTGATCACCGTTGCGTCACCATCAACCCTATAATCATTATTTAACATGCTGTACCGTCCAGGTCATGTATCACTGTCATTGTGACATTGCTACGATGAATCTAATGCCCTGATACTGGGTCTCTACTAGTGTTAGTGACAAGGGCACCACTGTCATCGAGTAAAAATATTGAGAATTATGATGTGGCCACATTATGACTTCCAGTAATCGTATTGGGTGACAGTTGTGCACTTGTTACTAACACTGGTAGAGCCCCGGCTGCAGCAACCCCTGAATTGACACCCCTTTGTCATGCAGTACTGAATCACATAACACAACGCTTTGAATGAGTTACCTGTCCAATCAGACACAGATCGAGGTCACAAAGTCAGCAGGCAATCCTGATATTGACAAAAAGGTGTCACGGCAGTACCATGTGTGCTGTATGTCATCAGTCCTTACTTTTGGCCACCAAATCGGCTGCGAAGGTTGCCAAGCTGCACACAAACAACGACGGCAGCAGCAGAGCAAATTAATAAGGGGACTAAGCATTATGTCCTAAGTGTATGCTGTAGCTGCAGCTGCAAAGCACACATGATGCTGAGGCTGTCTGCCGCATGTCTGCATGTGTTTGTGTAGAAGATTAGGTTTCAATGAACAGACGGCAGTAAGTCAATAATAGCGGCCACATCCTTTATTTTGCACTATCTGTCAACAGGTTGGCCTGCACCTTGCTTGTATTCACAAGCTGTGCAAGCTCAGGGTTGCATGATTAGGCTTAGCAGAAACTTGAACACAGAGTGTAGTAAACAGTCACAGTCATGCACCACTGCTGTTCTGCTACTTCACAATGTGACAGCTAGAAAAAACAGCAACTGACGCGTATCACTCACCCCAAAGCTGCTGTCACCCTGTGCCACTGGCGGCCCAGCAACAGTAAAACCTCCTGAACCAGCCTGAGCAGCAGTACTGGACGCGCCACTCCTGGAGTACAGGGCAGCTGCTCCAGCTACCTTGGGATACGGCTGATGCTGCTGCTGTTCCTGCTGCTGTGGCTGCTGCAGGTGTTGCTGTGCACTGCTGCTGGACTTCTCGCCAGTAGTTACTGTCAGTGGATTTGCCCAGAAGCTGTCTCCGCCCAATGGGCCTGCTGCTGTTGCATTGGAGTTGCCAGTTGGGGATTGTCGCCCTGTTGGCACTGCTGCTACTGAGTGTGCACTGCTGCTGCTGCTGCTTGCAGTGTGGCAGCTGCAGAAGCACTGCTCTGAGCCTGCTGTGGAGTGGCGACGTGTGAGGAGGACTTTGTGTTGTGCAAGGCCGCTGTCAGGGTCCTGAGTCTGCAGCAGCAGCAGCAGCAGCAGCAGCAGTTCATAGCGTCAACTGATTGTTGATTACAAGTGTGGGGTGTTCAATATGGATATCTGCGCTGTGTCAAACGGATATGGATATTTCTGGCAAGTAATGTAATGCAAATTTTCAGCAATGTGCCTTGTTCTGGGGTGTCAGACATTAGAGTGTTGCGCAATGATATTTAGCATCAGCAGGCTGTGGGTGTGCAGTCAGTGCAGCTACCTGTGCAGGGTGCAGCATATGTCTTGCAATGTACTCCTCAACTGCTGCTATGATGTTGTAGTCTGTAGCCTCCATGTACTTGTTGGCAACTTCACGCTCAACCTTACAGATGGAGCAGAAGTTGGTCCTGGAGTAATTGAATCACCAGCAGAAGCAGCAGAAGCAGTTGGTTTGAATTTGTGGCAGTAGCAGAGGCAGCGGGGCAGGTGAAGCCTCAGTCAGACTGCAGAATGTGAGCAGCAGGAGCCTTGCAGAATGCTCAGGGCTACCAAACAATTGAGCAGAGGCAATTTGACAGACATACCTGAGATAGTTTTGGGCCATATCTTGCATCTCGTAAGAGTCTGCTGCTGCTGCTGCTTTTCGTGCTTTGCTCCTCATGAGTTCAGCTTGCTCCTTCATCTCGTGCTCTTTGAAACTGGGTGGCAGCTGCTGCTGCTCTTGCGCCTGCGATAATAGGTGTTAACACTCCCTTTGCTTCGGCATTGAGCTTCATATTTTGCATAAAGCTGTATGTAGAGCTGGCAGGCAGGCGAGACAGCCACATACCATGCAACCGTGCGCAATTCACGAAGGAGCTGCAGCAGCTGCTAGAGGTGCTTTAGATGTGCACAACGTCTATGCAGGCTTTCCAGAGCTTACATTGAGACACAGTGCCTGCGATAATGCATTGCTCATATCGCAACAGCATTGGCGCATGCCATTCACTACTCTAAGTAGCTGCAGGACTGTCATCAGGGCACTTACTGGAATCTGCTGGTACTTGGCCAAGTAGTCCTTAAGCACCTGCCTGTGCCACGCGATAACGGCTGCCCTCATGTCATTGTTTGGCACGTGGTTCAGGTAGTAAAGAGCTTCGGAGCGCTTGCATCCCGTGATGTGCTGAAACTGATGAGCAGCACTAGCGAATTCTTCGGACACACGACCTTGCGTAGCCTTCGCTAACTGTAAAGCGTTGATAACAGAGTTGTGCATACTGATGAGCGCTTCCAAGCTGCCTGCGGGATCACCTAAAGAAAGCTTTGCGATGGCTTCGGCCTCGAGAGCCATGGCCAGGAGCTGATGGCGTATAGAGCTGATGTATAAGAGATTCAAATTGTAAGCATTCAGTCCGAGCATGCTTGGTACTCCTCTTAGTGTTCAGTATCAAGGTGGGGACTTTGGGCTCGGCAGGTGACACGTTGGAAGGTCACATTGAAGGTCTCTGGCCCCAGTGTTAACTTCAAGCTATAAACTGGAGCTCATGCTGCGTCGTGCTGCAGTGAGCAGCTGTGCCCAAAAGCCTGATCGGTCTGCACTGCAGATGCAGACTTTGCAGCGCGAACCTGGCATGATTCGCGCTGATGGAGCCAAAGCCCACATGGATCCTTCTCACATGTGTTTTTGTGTACGAGTATAACACGCTGAAATTGCACGGGAACTTTGCGCACGAAGTCAGCACAGTCACTGAGTGTGCTGGGCGGTACATGCGCAAGCAGCATTCTCTGTGTCCTTGCAGAGCGCCGCTACCAATCACTTCAAGCCGTGGAGGTAGCTGCTACGCGTGTCTTGTTGCAGGTGCAACTCTTGCTCTTCACACCACCGTTCTCAAGACATAGCAGCTGCTGTTCCTCCTTTTGCAGTGAGGCAGCATCCTGGGTCTTTGGGTTCTAAGCTCCAGCGATACCTTGATACATTTTGTTGTGGTATGCTGCTAGATGCATGCCTGCTATTTGCTCCTCAAGCAACCATTCCTGATTGCTGGGCGTGAGCTTCACAGAGCGTCATGATGATGCGCCAACGCCAACGCTCGCCATATCGCAGCGGTGTACTTCGCACCACTGGAAGCAATACTGTCATGTCGCAGCTGGCTCGCCTTTGCCACATACTGGTGCCGCTATCACAGCATCTCGGAATTGCAGCACAGTTGGGCGATCACAACAACAATGACGAGCAACGGCCCAGGGACAAGCAATATCAGCGTTCTAGATGAGATACTTGGCGCTAACAAATTGTATGCTGATGGTTTCGACAGGCCAATGCACCTGGGTGTCACGAGAAAGGTAGGATAATTCCAAGGAGTGTACAGTCCAGATTCTAGACTGGATCTTTCGATTTGTCTGCGCTGTTGCCATTGAATGCCCTCATAAAAGCAAGCAGCAACGGCCATTACGTGCACCACGTATGCTGCTATCTTGTTTCCGTCAGTTGTTTATCTTGGCTGTAGACAAGCTCTACTGCTGCTGCAGCTGCTGCGTGCTGTATGCAGCAGCTGCCTGCAGGCAGCTCAGTGCATACTGCATCCCCGGTGCCACACAGCGAGGAAACTCCTCATCATCAGGAGATCCTCAGCAGCAGCAGTCCTTGACCATGCTGCATTGTGAATTGCTGTACAGCTAGTCCTCCTGATGTCTATTGCCTGCTGCCGCTGCTGTTCTCTGCTGTTCACTGCTGTTGATGCTGCCAACCACAGCTGTCCATAGTCACATGTATGGACAGCCGTCTACTGCTGGATAAGATGATCCCGGGTCTGGACATTGGTGATGCAGGTAACACATTCTCTACTTTATTGGTCCACTTTGCCACGTCAGCAGGGTTTTTTGGGGTCAGTTCCGCACAATCTTTTTGGCGGTGACATATCGTACTGCTGTGTACTGTTGTTGTAGCTACTAGAGTTTGTGATGTTCAGTCTTTTTCGAGATCTGTGATCACCTCTGACAGATCCTGATGTACACTGATCATCATGATCTCTCAGCAGTTACAACAACAATACACTTACTGTGAACACATTACCCCCCGGATGTGTTTGCAGCAACAACAATACACTTACTGTGAACACATTACCCCCCGGATGTGTTTGCAGCAACAACTTCTGCTGTCACACTTTGCCACATCTACAATACAAGTGTTGCAAAGCCATCACAAGCAAGTAGTAACAATACTGAGCTGCCCATCGACACTTCTTAAGATACTATGCATCCTGGTTCTTTTTCTGGTTGGTTACTTTTTTTGCATTCAACTCTCCAGGCATAGGCAACGGCGATAGCACCGCGCATCGTGTGCATGACCATCATTGCCCAACTAGTTGGCATTGCTGCCAAAGCCGTGCACTTGAGCATTGGGGCATCAGGGCGCCGTGCATGTAACAACAAAACATCAGCATCTGTACTGCTGGCATTAGCATGTTGTACTGCATCAATTCTGCTTGATGCACCAGCCATCCAGTCCTTACAGTCAGCCGCACTTGATACTAAGCACCGGTGCAAGCGGCCTCTGTTGGAAAGTCTACTATTGCAGGCTGCCCGCACAGCAATGTAACAAGTGCAGCTTCTGCTGTTGCCTGTTGTTGAGATCTTAGGAGCTTCCTGCTTTACAATACAATACAATGTACCCTGAGGGACTTGCACCCTCCCCAGCCCTAGACCAGCGAGCCAACACATCGCTCAAGGGGCTTTTGATGCCACATCAGATGCGCCACATCTGTGTCTTTGAAAACTATTTTGGGTGCCCAATAGTGACACCATTGGGCTCCAGAGATACCTCTACACAGATACAGGCCATGTACACTATGAAGCACTACTGTTCTGTATGAGTTGGCGTCTCCAAGTCATACATCACAGTAATGCTTCACATTGCGATATCCAACAGTGTTGAGGGAAGAGCTGCGACTGCCAGCGTTCCAGTTGAACACAGCGATGCTTCATGCCATCTGGATCGGGCTCCAAGGGCAACCAACAGCACTTGTCATATCCAAACAAGAACATGCTGCTGCTGCTGCTGCTGCTGCTGTCCGCAGAGATCATCCGCAATGCCGGAGGGCGGGTCACGCCTGATGTTGTGCGCAGCCTGTTTGTGGCTCAGGTTGGTAGTGGCTTACACTTCACATCATACGATGCTGCTTCTGTTCAACACTTTAAACCAGCTGATGCCGATCCTGGTTTATATTTCACACCATATGATGCTAATACTGGTCGACACTTGTGATTGTATTTGGTGAATACTGCTTTACTCTTTTGATTGACACGCTACATTGGACTTGATCGAAGATGGCAAACAGATCAGGGTGCAGCAGGCACAGCAGCAGAAGCGTCAATTTGCAGGAAACGGCATGTTTGTGTGCTGCTGCGTGCTGGCAGGTCTTGTAACATCCTACTAGCAGTGTATAAACGCCAGTTGTATCTTTGACATGCTGCACCGTCTGATGCTCCTTGCTGTGTGTCTCCCACTATGCTCAAGTTTATGGGGGACACATAGCAAGGAGCACCAGACGGCACAGCATGCCGCCATGATTGTGAAAGCGTACATGGGAGACAAATGGGGATCCCCTTTATGAACTTTAGAAGCTCCCAGATGGCATCCCGTAAGTCCTTGTCGTTAGGTATGTAGCCATAGCGGCTCTACATACCTAACCAACCAGAACTGATGGGATGTCATCAGGGAGCTTCTGGGCAAGTAAGTGCTGGCATGCCAATCAGTGGCTTCTGGGGAATGTCAGATATAACCCAGTGTAACTCTTGTGGAGGGGCTCCTTGGGGGTGCCCTCTGGGGCCAGGTTGTATGATATGGCATGGTACTTTATAACATATGAAGCTCCAGTGCTTGACACGCTTACTTAGTTTAATTTTGTACTTGGTTGGTACTGATTGCCGCTTGCAGGAGGTTCCAGAGCTGTCCACGTCAGCAGTGGTGATCATCCACCACACTGACTGTGGCGGTCAAGCAGTAATGAGGCATCACGACATGTTGGTGGGCAGAATGCAGCAACTGATATCAGAATGGAATTGGCTGATTGGAGCAGTACAGGTGAGTATTCCTGGCAATGCAGCAAGCGGTATGTGATCTAATACAAAATAGCTCCACCTATATATCAATGTATTGACATTGCAGCACCTTCTGACATCCTGGCACAGCTGCGGACATTCTGCAAGCTGTCACAACCTGCTGTGATTTGAATAGTAAAGTCATCAACAATAAAACAGTTGTGCAATCTGTAACACAGCAACTTTTGCAACTGATTGCAATGCAGCATATCTCTCTGCTCATTGCAATACTCATCGCAATTTGCGGTGGCAGCAGTTTCCCTGGCCTCGCTGCAATGCAGCAAAGCTTTTCAGTGACTGATGTACAGCGACGTCCGCCACCCTAGTTCTGCTGCTATTAATTCATCCTGCAAAGCTTTTGCTTCGCTTTGTCGCTGCCTGCAGCTCGCATGACCTCGCCGCTACTGCTGCTGCTGCTGCTCATGTCTATCCTGCAGGGCTTCATCGCTGCCTGCAGCTCACTGCTGGTGCCACGTGTGATCCGCAAGAAGCTGCTCAACAGCGTCATGAGACCCTTCGGCAACCCAATTGAATCGGTCAGGGAGGATGTGTGGATACTCAGAAATGCACCACTCATGCCAAAACACATACCTATTTATGGCTTGGTGAGTTGAGGACTTCTCAGATTGTGGGGATGGGCCCCACATGCTGGTGATGCATCTATGAGGTTAGGGCCCACTCCTTGCTGTTGATGAGCCATAGCGAGCCAGTTTGGGACTGTTGCAGGGAAAGCGCACTGTATGGTACAGCAGAATCATGTTGAGGAGTCAGCAACCATGTCCTACAAAGAGAGTTGCTGCTGCCGCTGCTGTTGCCGCTCTTATTGCTGATTGATGTACTGTTTTGCAGATGTATGATGTGATGACGGGTAAGCTGCACCATGTCACTACATCACCAGCACAGAAGTGAGCTGGGCACTCTAGGACTTGGAATCAGCAGTAGATGAGCAGCAGCAACAGTAGCAGAAGATCGTTGTATAGTTACATTTTGGCAGCCGCTGCCAGTACAATAAGTTGAGTGTCTCACGACATGGCTATTGAGCATACTAAACATACAGTGTGGCCACACTGTTGCATTGGCAATGCAGCTACCAGCTGACTGGCCTACCAGGCAGCATCAGTCACCAGCATGTTGTCGGCTTTTGTCACAACAGCCTCAAGTTGAGATACAGGTACTACTCGGTTCTCAACTTGAGGCTATTGTGACAAAAACCGTTGGTAACTGCCTGTTAGCATCATGTATCATGATGACGTTGTGTAGGCATGCTAACACTGTTACGTTACAGGCAGTCATCCGGTTCTCATTGCAGAATCTGACATCGTCTGAGTGTATTTGCTAGCAGCTTGTGTAGGAACTGTTGAGCCTGGCCTAGGCTGGGTTAATCAAGGAACATACACCAGAAGCCTTAAATCAACAAACACTGGTTGACTCAGTGCCGGCGGCAAGAGGGCAGGAGCGGCAAGAGGGCCTCTGATGGGTTTATACCCTATTGGAAGCATTTTATTTGCTGCAGTAAAGGACTCCTGCATGATGCTCGTCCGAACGCAGGACCCCTACAATGTATCTTAAACAGTATACTACGTAGTTGGCAACTAGCTAGTGGGGATGTGCTGGCATAACGGTTATGTTTTACTGGGGCATAGCTAGCAAGGCCAGGGTCATAAGTAGCATGTGCAACACAAAGATGATAGACCATCTTGCAAGCTGTTGCATGCACACCCTGTAGGCTACTATTCCTGCATAACGCGCCCTGTAGCAGAACTACGTCAGACTTTGACCACAGCCACACGAGTGACACTAACAGTTACAGTGTCCGTGTAATCCCTCACTGTGGAACGTAGGCGGGCCTATATGCCAGATCCATGCCCTCAAGTCCAGGAAGTTTAAGCCATCCTTAGTCTTGTCCAGTGCAAGACAAGCCATCTGATAGCATCAGGCACACTCTGTGCAACGTAACAAACAACACACAAATTTGTGCGGAGCCGCTTCCCTACCTCCAGCAGCACCAGGGACAGAAACGTTACTCTGTTGCTAGTATTAGGTAATCCTACACAAAGTCATTGGTATCCGCACAAAGGCAGCTGAGGCGGGTGGCGATTCCCCGCGCTGTTGCCTTTGGGCTTGTTTGTGGTAAAGACTTCTACACAATAGTGTGAAGCTACTTAATGAGCTTACGTTGATGGGCAGCAGCCTAAGCAGCGCCCGTCACAGCTTCACTCGCTTGCTGCAAGATGACTTACTTGCCCTACTTGCCACAATCAGCATCCCATGGCAGGTATTCAAATCGTATCATTCCTTCTATTTAACATGTATGCTTGCACTGCAGGGTCGGTAACATGGAGCTGGGCAGGGATCACCTTGTGCATGTGCTGCAGTATGTTCCTCTCAAGCACCGCTTTTTTGCCTGCGCCATGGTATGCCGCGTATGGAGAGCAGCAAGTGTAGAGGCAACCACGCGCGTACAAGGCCAAATTTCTAGCGAGCAGTGCCAGAGTTTTCAGCATTGGTTGATTGAGAGAGGAAGCAACATTGAGGTGTTACACCTGGAAGGCATCACAAAGCCTCACTCACAGCCACCGCCAGAAATGTTGAACGAGGGAGGAGAAGGTACATTGCTCGGAATCAGGACGTTCATCAGCATAGACGGCAGCAAGTGCCCTGACAACCTCCCACTGCTGCAGCTTCCCTTTCATCAGCTGCAGAAGCTGGAGCAAATGTCCCTACAAGCGCTCAAAGTTGAAGTCAAATCACCTGGCCTGACAGCACCAGCTCTTGCCCCTGTTGGCACTGACCTCAGAGTGACAAACAGCTGGAGTCATCTGGCCGCTCTCACATCATTGAAGCTCCAAAAGGTGCAGTTCAGCAGTGCAGGTTTCATTTCACAGATGTCATGTCTTGCCCGGCTCAGAACCCTGCAGGTGGGAAACATCATTGTTGAAGCACAGGGACAGCAACGTGTCGCACACCAATCTGAGTCAGCAGCCAAGTTGCCGCATCAGGGCCAGGGCCTCAGGGACGTCCTTGGCAGCTTGACAAGGCTGACCCACCTCAGTTTGACCAGCGGCCAAGTCAGTGATCAGGACCTTTCACAGCTCAGCGGCTTGTCCAAGCTACAGCAGCTGCGCTTGGCTTGCGCGCATGTCTCGGCAGAGGGCCTGGCAAATGTTCCAACCTCCGTGACAGATGTTGAACTTTGGGGTTTTAGGCCGCAGGCAAGACTTGCTGAAAATCAAGGCGCTGTTGAGCAGCATGCCAGGACCATCAAAATGACCACAGACAGCACCCCCGTCATCTTGCAGCTGACAAATCTGCGACGCTTGGTTATAGGTCACCCTCGAGATCCTTTGTTTGAAGTCATTCTAGACCCCATAGTGCTGTCAAATCTGGTGGGTCTTCAACACCTGGATCTAGCAAAATGCCGCCTAGGAAGTGCAGAGCTGTTGGGAGTCCTGCCCTGGCTTGCTAACTTACGTCACCTGTCAGTGAAGTACACCATGCACAATCTACCCCCTGAATCCGAGTTGAAGCATTACAGCGCACTAGCAGTCAACAGCCAGCTCACCCACTTGGAGCTGACACACTGCAATCTTCCTGACAACTTGTTTAAGCACATGCTGGAGCGGCAGCAGCCAGGGTGTCTTAGTGACCTACACAGCTTATGTATCACTCTTCAAAATGGCAGAGAGACAGTCCTGGGTGGCCCTGGAGATCTGGACCTTTTGGCGAAGTGTTGCCCCAATCTGCAGCACCTGGAACTTTGTGGAGGTCCCCAACAAGCTGAACTGATTTCAACCGGACAGCTGCCTGTCTTGAGTCGTTTCACGGGCTTGACGCGACTCAAGTTACGCGGCGCAGCTGTACCAGATGCCATTGTTCCTGCAGTGTTTGTGCAGCTGACTGGCTTGGCTAGCTTGGAGATCATTGAAGCAGAGAGGTTCACAGCAGTGGGGATGCAGCATCTGACAGCATTGACCCAGCTGACCGAATTGACGCTGGATATGTGGGGTCTTCACAATGGTTACTTCACTGCGATCAATTCGGTGAGCAGCCGTCAGCCCGGTCATATATGCACTGTGCACACACTGTCACAGTTTTGCTAAGTTCCCAGCAGTGTGTGCTCCTTCTAGACCACCTAGAGGCACTGCCCGGCGGCTCCAGCAGCACAGTGCTGGCAGCACTTACTGGTGTGCTATACGGCTGTTAATTGTTACTAACAAATCCTGAATTGGCAGTCAATGGGCTACTGCTCATTGAGGTGCAGCTTGCTTTGCAGAGAAGTTATCTCGAGGAAGTGGTTGCCACCTTAGAGTCTCCGAGTTGGTGGTTGGATTCAGTCCGATGTATCACATCCTATGTTTGAGACTGACAACATCATCGACTTGATCAATTCAACATCGCATCTGTAATGTTTTCTTACAGGCATCCAAAGGTTACCCATCAGATGTGCCACAGCAGCTGCAGGAAATGCTTCGCCAGCGTGTCCTGTCTCAGCTTGAGATTCATGGTCAGTCAGCATCACCAGGGGAAGGTGCTGACCCGGTGGACGCCATGGCACTGGAGTGAGATGCCATCTGTGGCACTCTAGAGAAGCAG
>JABEVS010000490.1:0-26986 GCA_018290735.1 Coelastrella sp. MACC-549
CAGACACAGCATGCCGAGCTACCCCACCACGTATCATACCCAGCAGCTGCCGCTTGACATGGAGAGCTCGTTCAGACAACACAACTTTGTGATGTTTGTGAGCAGCAACATGGTGAGAACCACTTGATGAGGGCGGCTTCAATACCCCCGAAGTAAAGCCAGCATTCAACACAGCAGAATTCAGCAAGGTGGTCATCCTATCAATCAAAATGGGTGATGGAGCAGACTGCAAGGATTGGCTGCACACATCAAGGTCAGTCTGTTGCAGCACAGCAGTCACTGCTGACACAAACCGTTCATTGTCACAGGGCTTGTAACGACACACTGGAATAGGCAAAGGCGTACAAACAGTATCATCAGCAGAGACACGCAACTGCAACTGCAAGGGCACATGATCTGAAGCAAGCACAGTGGACAGCACCCGAAGAGCAGCAACATCAGGAACAAGGGCGGGATCAATGACACAATAATCAATCCTAGTGTGTGCACCATTCAGCTGTGATGTAAAACTAGGTTGACCATTATCACCAAACCTGCCAGTGGTGCATATCAACTTTGCAGTCAACATGAGTTCATGAAGCTTAGAACCCCAGGTTGTATGCTGCAAACAAGCCTGATGGGTCAAGGGAAGTTGCATCTCAACAGGCAACGCCAGTATGTGGCTGTCACTATCAAGGTCGACTTGCTGTTCCAAAAGACCCAGTGACGCATTCCAATCTCCCAGCAAGCAAACCTTGCCCGACTGCTGATGAAGCTGAATAGATTCCTCCAGCCTCTCAAACAGCTGCTCAGCAGTAACACCTAGCCTATGAGCAGCAGCAGAACACGGCACATACACGTTGCCAAGCTGCAAACATCCAGCAGGCAATTGGAATGAACACCACTGAATATAAGGACAGTCGGGAGTGACATCACACCCAAGGTACGTGACAACATGATGAATGTCACGCTTGACAGCAATCAGCAAACCATGACCTTTGGATGTGCGACTGTGAGGTGAATCTGCTTGATACACCACATGCTGTGGGAAGTACGCATCGCACTGAGGTTTAGACAGCTGCTTGCCAACCTCCTGCAAGCAAACAATATCAAAACCATCAACCCAACCACACAACAACTGCGCTTTTGACTCTGACAAGACATTCATGTTCCATGACAAGACCCGCAAATCCCCAAAGCCTGCCGCTGGCCTAAACTCTGTGCCTGCGGGGAGAGCCATAAGCTACACTACCCTATCATATGCTCAGTACCTAACGTACTGAGGAGGTGACTTGAGCAGCTGCTGCAGACGCTGGGCCTGCAGAAGCTGGTCGTTTACTGCCAGACAGCTGAGCTGGGTGCATTGCCACATCAGTAGATGGCATAGCAGTCGGAACTGCTTGTTCACACGGCTGCTGCTGTGGCCTGAACAGGTCCGGCACGTGCTGCTGCAGCAGCTGCAGATGGTGCTGCTGTTGCCGCTGTCTGGACTGCAGGGGGATCAGGGAAGGCTGCCACGTTCCCAGCTTTGCTCTGCGTTCTTGCACAGCAACAGCTAACGCTGACAGCAGTGTAGCTTTGATAAAAGGCGGTTGAAGGGTATCATTCAGCAGCTGAAAATGGGGTGCTGCTATACTGCTGATGTACATGGTGTGCTCTTCCACAGATAACGGAACTTAAGTCAAGCTTGATCTGCTGATGCGGCAACACCACGTACAGGCTATTGATGTGGCCTTCCAGATACCAGGGCCTAGCAGCAGATTCAGCAGCAGCAGCAGTCAATGCTGGCTGCTGCTGCTCCTGCTGCAGCTGAGATGGGTGCTGTGAGGATTGAACAGGCTGCTGCTGCTGCTGCTGCTGCTGCTGCTGCTGCCATTGGGCAGTCTGCCGCTGCTGCTGTTGATGCTGCTGCAGTAGTGCTGCACTGAGCCCAGAAGGTTGTTGTTCTGACATGGGCGGTTCAGTCGGGGGCAACAGTGCTAGCTGGTGTGGTTGACACTGCAGTAGCACGGTCTCCAGTGCTGACTGCACTGCCTTGACTGTCTTAAACTTACTCCGTTGGTATAAAGTATAGTTATCCTGCATGACCAACTGCAGCTGTTGGCATCGTGCTGCAACCTCTGGTGAATTGAGGATTAGCTGCTTAGTATTGCCCGACTGATCTGCAAAGGTGACAAACCAGCGTGTGATACCAGCACGATCCATCCGAGGAACCACTGTGACTGCTGCAGATGGCAACCCAATAAGCTGGACGATGTCAGCCATGGTGACAGGAGGCTGCGAGGCAGCAGTCTGTGAGGACGACGGCCGCTGCTGCTGTTGCTGCAATTGCTGCCTTCTGAAGCTGGGAACAAACAGAAGTTCACAGCGCTGGCGTCGCTGCTGCTCAAAAACCTCAGACGCTGGCGGGCAGTCCCAATTTTGCCTCTGTGCACGCTCTGAAGGAGTCAGGCACATGTTGCTGAAGTCATGGGAGACATCAACAAGCTGCTCTGCCTGCTGCTGTAGTTGCTGTTGGACAGGGAGCATCTGTCCAGCAACCTCGCGATGAATGCTAGCCTGTAACTGCTCTTGCATTTGCTGCACAGCAGGAGTGATGTGTGCAAGCACAGCATCGCTGATGGACTGCGTCAGTGCCGGAAGTTGTGTTGACACAGCCTGCTGAATCTCCTGCTGTAGCTGGTCAGCAATGTGACTATCCATACCAGCAATACTTCGCCAACTGCACTCCGCAGCTGATGTTTACAGGTCCGCGTTCCCGCCAGCACAGTGCGGGCACCTACCAGCTACCAGAAATCGCGCTGCATCCGTGCGGCCTCTAAAGTGCAGGGGCTGAATAATGCATCCGCAGTGGCGACAGGTAGCTAGAATGTAAGCGAGATTGTGCTCAGCCAAGAATGCCTCAAAGTTGAAGACTCTACTGTCCTCTTCCGACACTAGTGTGAAGTACTTCCGTGTGCAACACTTGGAAGCAGACAGCGTTGAGCTCCTCTGGAGAAAGTGTATTTTGGCAATTAGGGCAACGTTTGCATATATTTGCAGCCTCGAATGTGCTGGAGCAAACTTCGCATCGCAGGCTAAGAAATACGGTCATACTGGATGTCGATAATATCCTCCTGTCCTTCATCGAACATCCAAACTGGTTTGTAACTTACATGATGCCGCAGCCAGCGTTCAAGGCTGAAAGGTGTCTGCAACTACTAGCAGCGAACGTTGCCCGGCCCCCGACCGCCTCTCTAACAAGAGCTGGTTCAGAGGGGTGAGGATGAGACAACTGTTGCCATGCGCCCTACAGGGCATGTATTAGTCGAGCAGAAAATCACCCAGTTCACGCAACCAATGGTTGCTGTGTCGTCCGACGTCGTCGTCGTCGTCGTCGACGGCCTACGCCTTAGGCCGCCCGGCCTAATTAGGCGGGCCCGCAACCCAGGTTGCTGCTAACGACATCTGGTCTTTACGAATGACTTGTCACTGAAGCACCAGAAGCTCTCCTGAACACGTTGTGAGTGCCCTTAGGATGTTGGACTCGGTTTATCGTACGGCGGACATCTGCATCGCAGCGGAAGGTCCCATGCAACGCTGGCCAGCAGCAACTTCAGACTTCACCGTCAACCCTGACGGTCACCAGCAGTTAACCATCTCATGTACTACATGGCATCGAATGCTCGGTTAACGTACTATGTACCGTACGCTAGTAGCTTGCTGCATGACTCAATTTCTATCAAATAGTATCTTCGAGGGTTTTTATCTCAAGATTTTGACTCGAGCTCGAGTCTGAATTGTGATAGTTGTCATTCAAAGAATTTCTGACTTTCAAGGCCCTTGAAGTCGGACTGCCTTTACACAGAAGAGCGCGACAGGCCGTTGACTGCAGTTGGAACACAAATGTCTGCTGCCAAATTGACCAAGAGTGCGGCCGTTCAAGTACCAAATTGCTATAAACCACCAGGGGATGACTGCATCCCCTGGAAAGTCTAGACTCATTACTACTATCATGATGAATCATGAGCCAATCCCCCCCTGATCAGTCAGACAACAGGCCCGAGCCTGAGGGCCCGCAGCACTGCTTCATCAAGAGCACACACTGCAAAAATAAGTCCCTGCCTGTAGTATCCATGCAAGCGTGGCTGCTGCTGCAAGCGGTGCATGATTGCAGCACCCCAAACTGCAGCAACAGGATGAACCATGCAACACTGCCATACTATACAACCTTGTCCTTGAATGACACCACCCGGTAGGCGCCAACAGAGTCACTCATGAAGATAATATGCAGAACAAATCACCAGCAAGACCCTGCAAAGGTTGCAGGATGTATAGTATACAGTTCCACAAGCCACCTGAGTGGACATGCAGCACCAAAAGGACAATGAACACTCTCAAGTATTAGGGAACCTGTCGGTCAGCTAAAATACATAAGCTGCACTGCAGACAGCTTGCGCTACACGGCACATCTTACCTGCAGGACAAGCCATTTCAAATGCTTAGTGAGACTCTATCACTGCCAAAGGGACAGCTGATGCTTGCAATTGCAGATAAAGGTGCAATCCTTTGCCTCATTCTCAAACCTGGCTGCATCACATGACAGCACAGGGCTGTGGTTTTGCCTGCTTTCTTGGGCGCCTTATGACTGTGAGCACTACTCCATCTTCTGTCTCAAAAGTTTTGAGCATACGCAGCGCTGAGGCAGTTTGAGGGTCGATCTGCAGCAGTCCAAGCATAACAAGTGGCATTTGATTATATTGTGTCAGGAGGTGGCACAATGCCATGCACCAATCCCACAGACGACTGATATATTACTAGTGATCCAGCATCATGCAGCATATACATCACATTGCCCAAGGGGAGCCATGCACCTTGCATGATGTCGTACTGCACTGCCATCATGGCACCTTGAGGGTGCTAGGGTGTGCACTAATCAGTCACAGGCAGCTGTGTGAGGGCCAAGGCTGGGTCGAGTGCGGCAAAGATGGCAGTCTGCTCACCTCATAGACCCGACAAGACACTAGGCGTGCTTTCTTGCTGCTGCATTCTGCTCCGAAGTCCTCTGTTGTATCTTTGGACGTACCGCTGGCTCCACTGCTGTCTGCCTGCAGATGCTGCCATACCCGCTTGCTGTAGCCCACGTCTCTGCAGAAAGCAGATAATGCTGGTGAGTATCTGCACTCACAGCTGCCTGTTGATTGCATGCCGGACACGCATTTGCTCGCAGTAACCAACCCCTCACAGGACTGCGTGTACCTTGAGGACTCCGCAGAAGCCCGTCTGCTTGAATGTTGTGACATCAAATCCACGTGCCGCGTAGGCATTGTGCTGTGTACATGATGATTCCTGCAACCCGGCATCCATCCCTCAAGGGCTATTGCTTGCTTATTCTTCGCCAGGTACCTGGCCCCGCAAGCATTGCACAATATAGGTTTATCTGGAGGACCCCTGCATGCATTGTACCCGGTGGCAGCTCAGCTTGGCCCACTACAGCAGAAGTGATTGCAGAGTGATTGACTCTCCGCACCTTCTCCAACATGGGCTGAAGGTCACATCACAATGGCAGCAGGGACCACCTTTTCCACCTCTCATTTTGCAATCCTACGTTGCCCTCAGATAACTGCACCCGCTGAGGTTGGTCGCTGGAGAATCGCAAACTGCAGAGCTGTCTGTCAATCTTGAGCTCATAAACAGCGTCGTGAAAGGGTCGAGTGAATAAGCTAGTTGACAGCACACACGCGCAATCAGAACGTACATGGTTAGGTCTTGACCATGAAGTTCCTGCGGTCACCTTGCTCCAACTACTCAACACACGCACTCACTGCTTCATTCAGCAAATTCTGTGGCTTTGCTCCTAAGGTGACGTTGCCTGGCGCCTTTGCTGCGAGTCACCGAGGCTGACGCTGGTTCGCTGAGACGGGCTGGTGGCTCTTCGAGCTGCATATGCTCCTCCAAGTAGACACCTTGTACCAGAACCCCACGTGCAGCAACAATGGGCCCTGGTGCTTCCGTCGATGCTCCATCATACGGTTGGTCACCAGCGGTCCCTGCAGAATCTTCCACTTTGGTTCGTTTGCCTGCAACAACAGAAAAGACGGCACTTCTATCTGTGTGACCATTTCGGCAGCTGATTAACATGCAGCAAGGGACGGCTCACTCTACAGCAGCTTGGCAGCGATGGCTGCTGTTACACCTGCAGTTGCCAAACATCAAGCGCTTCCAAGTAAGTGAGTTTTTTCATAAATTTTATACCGTCTAAATTCAACTCAACAAAGGTCACACCCCTAACACACTTGCAATGCACAATCGGCCATGCGCTTAAACACTTACTGGTGGGTTTGAATCTGATAGCTCCTGTTGGCGGCAGCTCTCTCAATGGCTCATCAGGTGCGGCAGCAGTCTGCTGCACATCTGCTGTTGCAACCTGTCCTGCAGCATCCAGAAGCATAGGCCCCTCATCATCGCCGCCCTGCGTGGCAGAAGCAACCAAAATTGTCACACTCGGTCAGCTGGTAGGCGTTGTAAGTGATACCAGCAAAACCACATTTGCAAAGCCTATCATTGGCGCTGCCAGCACCAAAAAGAAGGAAAGAAGTGAAGAATGCTTCTTTTGCATGTAGCAGCACTTTGCACTCTTGCGTCACCCTTGAATTCATATAGCTCATGTACAGCAGGTCTGGCTGCTTGGACCAGGCAGTGCTACTGCTGCTGCAAAAATGGTACTGCTGCAGGATTAAAACAACGGGCAAACAGTGGCATACCATCAGTGACAGCTTGTGTGAGCTGCTACATGAGCAATTTCCATGAAGGCTCCTTGCAAGTGCCACCTCACAGGGCATATGTAGACATCAGTACAACCAGCCTGTTGCCGCTTACCTGCCACCTGCCTCGATCATCTGCATCAGCATCAGCTGGTTCAGGCATCACACTTCTCCTGAAACCAGCATGAGCCCGCTGCCTTCCTCTGCTGCCTCCCCTGCTGCTGCTGCTGTTTCTGTCCCCGCTGTTGCTCCTGAGGCCAGTGCGCTGCATGACCTGCATCTCCCCTGTATCTCGATCTCCCTGCCCCACGTATAAAGGCTCATCCAGGGTATAAACGGTATATTTATGTGGGTGCCGGACGTGATCAGGAACAGAACTCAACCCCGTGCGGTCCTGCCTGATTCCATGGCCCCTGCTGTTTGTCACTTGCTGCGGCTGCTGCTGCTGCTGCTGCTCCTGCTTGTGGCGGTAATCTGAGGCCACCGCTGACTGCTGTTCTGAACTTTTATTGGCAAATTGCACTCTGCGGCCATCCGCCTGCTGCTGTCGTTGAGTCCCAGCCGTTCTTTGCTGCTGAGTGCCCTTAACTGCATCATCCAGGGGCCTGCAGGCACCAAAAAAAAATTGAAAACAAGTGATGATTATATCAGTTGTACTCTTGGCACAAACTCAATGGTTGGCCTGTACATGCAGCATAACGTACAGTTGTAAGCTGTACCTGGGCTTGCGCTGTGATACAACCCTGTCTACACAATGCTATGACCCGTGTAGTGAAGTTCAACATACCAAACTGTTGAAATCGTTTGAGCAAGGAACTATGAAACAGGCTGTTGGGTCCTTATGCTGTTTACAGATCTCCACTGCAAGACGAACAGCAGCATCAAGGCCTAACAGCTGGCTCTGAATCAGGCTGGTGCATATCCTTCAGCAAGACCAGTGCTGACTGGTATTGTACAGTCCAGGTTGAGGTTGCTAGTGCCATCAGTCTGACTCGGGGCTCTCCCAAGTACCCCATTCTGAAGCAGTGTATGTGCTGCTAGAGGGACACAGGTTGTGACAAATGTCGCGGGAGCATTACCTGTAGTTGGGTCGTTTCTGGCTGTCCAGCTGGCTCTGATTCTGCTGGGACTGCTGTTGGTGCTGCTGCTGTCTACTTGAGGGTTCTAGAGGCGGAGGTTCACCTTCGTCCAAGTCCATGGGTTGCTGCTGATCAGTTCCCGTTGCTGCAGTGGCTGGCTCAGCAGCAGCTGCTTGAGCGTCTATGGGCGCTGCACGGTAGCTTTGACAGTGCATGCGGTCAAACATGTTGTCCTCCAGGACCTGCAGGAGAGGATGCAGATGCCCATAGGGTTGGGTGGTTGACGAACGAGCCAATGCATGCATCAACTTGCAGGCTGCAGCTGGTGTTGTGCCGGTGTGTCAGCGGCTAAATTATCTTGCAAGCCATGCTGTGACTAACCAGATGTTGGAGCAACATTGCATCTGGGGCAGGCTGGGGGGTCGGGAAGGAATAAACTGCTGTCGTACCTCCATGGACCTTGCAGGCCTGCTGTCATCTGCACTGCCAGTGCTCCCAGCTGCAACCCGATCATACTCGTCCTCTTCTTCTTCACGTTCAAACGCCTGCCGATAGCATTTGCTAGCCTTCAGTCTATATGATAGCTCTTCGTCTGAGTCGTCAGCTCCTGGTAGAGACTGAGGCTCTTCTGCCTCATCATCGCTGCTGCCTCGGTCAAGTGCGTCATCTGCGCCAGGTTTGAATCCTTGAGCAGTGTCAAGACACCATTCGTTAGCTCTTCCTGGGTCCCCAAGTGCACCAAAGATTGCATCAGCTCTGGCAGCAAAGGTATCGGACATGGCTTTCGAGGAGCCTCTAATGCGGTGGTTGTTCGTCCAGTTATGGCTTACTCTGCACCAATGAATTCAAGGCTTGACACTGCTATGTTCGTTTCTGCACAGACCACTCTGGCAGGGTTCTGGTCTAGTTGTCAGCAGTACCTGCTTGCCAAGCGCCTAGGCCTCCTGGGGTTGACATTAACGATGCATGGCAACCTGTGCCAGTAGCCTGTGCTTGCTATGTTATTCGGGACTGCCCAGCCCAGAGCCCTCATCTGGCACCCCTCAGCCTGCCTGGGGCACTGCTGGCAGCGCACTGAGTGCAGCAAGCTCCGAGCTGAAGGAGTCCTTCAGGGTGAAGTTCACCACTTCACCAGTCACTGAATTGACATCAGAATGACTTGTGGCCCTGACCGTCACAGTAATGGTAAACAGCATAGTTTTGACTCTGTCTACTTCGTTTCAAATAACAGCTGTTGTCACACAGATCTTTACTTCTGTCTGAAAACACCTGACACAGAGCTCTAGATCTTCTGAAGTTGAACTTGTGCAGCCTGAACCGCATCAACTTAATCCATCGTGCAGCAGAGTGTGACCCGGAGCCAATGTCTGCAGTTTAACAACAGGCCAGATGCCAGATCATGAAACCAGTCATTGTGATGCGCCATTTCAGACTTCTTACACTTACATGCTGCATGGCTCAATTCCTTTTACACTTACATGAAAGCCAATACACAAGCACGCCCTGATGGGGTTGCTGTCACTTGAGGTGGTTGAGTTTTAAGCACTGCTGGCACTTGCCTGTTCCCAATACTGATGGACCATAAGTACTCACCAGCACGGTACAACAAAGCGTCGCCCATTGTGCCTTCAGCTCTCTCCACAGGCTATAGAGCTGCTCACCTGAGGCAACTGAGACATAAAACCCAGGCAACATAGGTCTATGATCACCGGTAACTGGTGAATACAACAACCTTGCAATATCAACAGCAGGGGCAGTCGCCTCGGCATATGGCTGAACTGCTGCCTCGTCTGCTCCAGCAATCTGCTGCTGACCTTGGACCGGTTGTGAAACACCAGAGGCTGCTGCCATCAACAGGCAGCCGCTGCTGCTAACCTTGCGTGAACACTTGTCAGAAAGCAGCTGCTGCTGGCACCGCTGCTGGTGCGGAGCGTTGAGCAGTGCACAGCTGCTGCTGCTGCTGCTGCTGCTTCATCCCCACAGCTCAATCTAGACCTGGTTCATCTGCACTCCCCCCATTCGCTCCTCATACTGTCTGCGAGGTGCGTCACCCTTCCTGTATGCCGTCACTGCCAGCCCAAGTACAAACCTGCAACATGCGACCGGAGATGATTGTGGACTGCGTCAATCGACATGGCGGCAGCAACAACGGGTGTGCAACACAGCAGCGAACAGACATGGCTTTGCTTGGACTGCTGTGGTCGAACGTCATAACGCTGTCAACTGAATCAGCTGTACCGGATACAGCTTGTGCCGATCACTACCAAGCGAGGTGTTGTGTCTGACAACAGCCGCAACTCACCAGCATCCGATTCCTGCCAGACCCCATAAGCAGATGTTGATGATGAACATGATTCCGAATGCATTGCCCTTGGATCCGCCCATCTGGAACATTTGCAGCATGGGGAACACACCTGCAGCAGCACAAGGGCAGAGACGCAGCAAGATCCTCCTGTGACTGACATCCTTACTGGACAGCCCCAGCAAGGCTACTCACAGCAACAGGAAAAATTTGAATCTAGTCTTAGGTTGAGCCAAGGCATCAAGCAACTTGCTGCCATGAAGGTCATGCTGCTGATGCTGACCGGTGCAGTGTTGCTGATGCTCCTGCAGGCTGTCACTGCTGCCATCAACCCCTCCTCCTGCACCTCACCTCCTGAAAAGCTTGTGAGGTTATTGATGCCCAGAACCATGAGCACACACCAAGCCATGTGTATCATCGTCAGCAAGAAGGTCCTGATGTAGCTGTATGTTGATCCGTCTGTCTGTGCTGAATTAAACACTGACTTGTAGAACATCCACCAGGACAATGGCACGCCACAGACAAGGGATATGAAGGCCAGGAAGAACCAGGATAGGCCTGGAGGAACCCCCGCTAGCAGTGTTGCCAGGATGATAATAGTGTTGTAGAAGAATGCTGCGATTGTGATCAGTTCAACAAGGTAGGTGAAGCGCACAAAGCTGCGGTTCCAGGAGGGGATCTGCTCGCTGATGTTGTGGTAGATGAAAGGACAGCATGAGGGCCAGTTCTGCATGGGTACAGAGATGAGGTGCGGGTTCAGGGCACAAGCATATGGTATGGCTGAGCACGTGGCCGGCGGCAGCAGGGGCTGCTACTGCAATTAGTGCTGTATCTCATGGATGCCGTTGTTCACAACTGCAGTAGCAGTGGTCTTGTGCAGGGCTGCAGCCACTCCAGGAGAGCATTGTGTAGGACCTGGGCCACAGAAGCACCCAACAAAACAAGCTAGTGCCCGAGGGTCAGCTGTGTACTTGATGGCCGGCCTCAAGTTGTTTAGCGCAGAAGCCAAGGTGTGAGAGTTGCTGCTTTACTTGCTGATGATGCTGGTTCACCTTTATGGCTCCTGAAGCTCCTGAAGCAGCTAATTGCGCTTCACGCCTTGCAAGCTCCGCCTCTCTGCGCTGCAACGCTGCTTCTCTGGAGTCGACTGTTCCATTGGCGCCTCCTGCAGCTGCAGAGAGGTTGAAGGGTAGGCTGGTGGGAGCTGCAGGTGCAGTGGGGGCTGTGGAGCCCACTCCAGCGCCCCAAGCCCCAAATGCTTGCTGTTGGCGATTTGAAGCTGCCTTCTCTGCTTCCTGTTCTGCTGTCGCTGCAGCTGCTTGTGCTGCAAAGGGGTTACTGTAGGCTCCACCCCATCCACCTGATGCCATGGTGACACTAGCTGCCTGCGTGGAATGCAGCGTCCCAAGCCAAAGAGATTTTACCCTCGAAAACCAAAGCCAGCCGGCGAGGGTATGCTGCAACTGCTGAAGCAGGGAGTCAGGACATTTGGTGCTACTTTGACATGGAACCACCACTACTGAACGCAGTGTGCAAGGTGGAGCCTGGCATCCTACATGCCTCAATTATTGGTAGTGAAGGGTGAAATGGGCGCAGTCAGATGTGCAACGCAGCCAAAAAAACCATGCAGAACAGCTTCAACTCCGCGAGTACACGGATGGCACGTACCCGTCACAGCTGGGTAGTGCTGATTGATCACGGGCGATCTAGACAGAGAGCAGCAAGTGGCAACCTTCGACTGACACGCGCAAGGCACCAACCAACTACTGTATACACTGCAACCGAGGCACGAAAAATGCATGACAGATTAACAACATCAACATTATGTCCACACAGCCTGTTAAACGTGTTGGCGTTGGCTCTGTGATGACAGTGGTGGGGTCAGACGTTCTGGGAGCGCTTTTGACAAGAAAAAGCGATCTGGCCAATGCTACTGAGCAAGAGCCCAGAAAAAGATGTGTTAAGGTACATGAACGTGTATCTGCTGCGTTGTACAGCCATCCAACTGTTTGGAGCGCTCAGAAACTGATGCTGAAGTAGACAGTCTTCTCGCATGCTGTAAATTGGGGTGATATCCCCAGGACACACTTACTTGAACATCTTTCATCACACCTTGCCATTCGGGCTAATGGTAGATCAGCAGTGCTACTGCTAGTGGCCTGTGTCACATCCAAATTCACAGATCTGATCTTTTCTGAAGTTCAGCCTGAACCTGAGTGAATGAACTCAGCCTTAACACATGCTAAGCACTGCCACTTGCAGTAGGAAAATGTTTGGCAGCTGGTGAGCGTAATGAGCTGCTCATTGTGTAGTCACTGTAACACTGAGTGCATCACGTACCACAGGAAAGTCCTGGGCACACCGTGCAAAACTCAGTACTGCGGCAGTACTGTGGCAGTAGTGCCCACCTGTGCAGCCCTTTAACCATTATATTGATGCCAATTGACCAAGTTGGTCATGAACTCCTACCAGACAACTGACTACTTTCAGCTTTTCACTGAAGCTGGTTGGTGACTGCAGCTGAGTTTCCACTGCAGCATCTTGATCATGATAAGATAGCAAAAATACCCCAAACAATTAGAACAGTAGCAAGCAATCACACAGTGTTCACCAGAGTCGGAGTAAAACTACAGCTGCAATTCACCGAGTCAGACAGTGTTATAATGCAGAGCAACATGGCTTTGCAACCCACAACCCAAAAGTAATGGTTGATAGCCGTATGCCATTCTGAAAGCTTAACAGCTTGCAAGCTTTCAAACAATTGTTACCAAGCTGTAACAAATGAGTCAATCATTGCCGACTACTAGATAGTGCAATCCATGCAATTCCTATAAGTAATATGACTCATGTTGAATACTGTCAAGACCAACTTCTTTCACAAAAAAGAAAACAAACAATATGATCATATGACACCACCCTAGAAAAGAACTAAAATTGTCTTGTATTGACATAGTAGCCATAATAACCACCACTGCCACCCCACTGCGGTCCACATTTGCCATTGTTGCATGGTGCTGCTGCTGCAGTTGATAACATGATGGGGTAGTTGGTGGTTTGAGAGTTTGTGACACCAGGCTGACCGCTGAGCTTGCACTTCTTTGTGAGAAAGCACTCTGCCGAGGCTCCTGTCACAAATGGTGTTGCCTGAGCCAACAGCAAGCACAGAGGCACAACAGTGAAATACACAGTTAGGATCAGACCTGCTGCGGGTATATTAGGCATGTAAGAACAAGCAGAAATGTGAGAACAAGCAAAATTGTAAGAACTGGCTGTCTGCCAGCCATGCAAGGTGAGTGAAGTGTGATCAGGGTGAACTGAACCCGTGAAGACGGCCCTCATTTTCACTTAAATGGATTTATTAACTTTGTTGCTGTCGTCATGTGCTTCCTCTCCTGAGCCTATCATGCCTAACACTGTGGAGCTGAGTCCTGCCTGTTGCCCACACACATATGTAACATCAACCGGCAATATGCATGCGGAAGTGAGCTGTGCCCACTCAGTACTGCGGCACCTAATGGGCGTTGTACTGCTGTCATACCCCGCAACTCACCATTGAAGTGCCACTGAGGGTTGTGTAGCCGCCGTCCTTGTATGTGCTGTAGATGCTGCTGCCAGGTGCTGCCAGAAGTGACTTCTTCTTGCTGTCATTGCTGGGATCATCATAGTTGCTGAAGTAGCTTGGGCTGTCAGAAGAATCCAATGAGGTCACTGTAAGCGCTTGGTCACATGCAGCGGGCAAGTTGGAACTGAGGTCCTCGCCATCGTTGCCTGCAGCGGCACATACAGCTGTGCCATACGACTGCAGTTTCTGAATCCAGTCACACTCAATCTTCTTTGCGTCCTGGTCATCAGTAACGCTGCTGAGTGACAGGTTGATGGCGACGATCTTTTCGCCCTTTTGCAGCCGGGCCAGGACGTCAGCATACGCTTTGTAGACCTTGTCCAGAGGTCCGGAACCCTCTTTTGGAAGGACCTTCAAAGCAAGGATCGGCATGTTGGGCACAACACCAAGAACGCCTGCTCCATTGTTCTTGGCGCCAATGATACCTGCACCCAAGGCAGCATTGATGACCAGTCAGTTGACCTACAGTTTTACTGCTGTGTATTGCCTAGTAGGATCACATAGCAAGGCAGCCCAACCGAGGACAGCTGCCACTCAATGCAACCATCAACTCAACAGCCTGAACTGACACAATGAAGTGACACTGTGTATGCATCAGGTGTTCTGATTTACGAATGAAGCTGCAGCACAGAACAGTGTAACTTGCTGTGGATGGGCTACAATGAGTGCGCCATGAGCACATACTAGAAACTACTGAGAAACACTGTGGATGGGCAGCGACAGTCTGGCAGGACTCCCCCCAAGAAAAGATTTGACATAGGTGTGTGATTTCATACTCAGTGTCACCTCACCTGCTACATGTGACCCGTGACCATTACCATCTTTGCCGTAGTAAGTTGTCCCTGGGGCATCAACAAAGTCCTTGAACTCCACCACATTGAGGTCGGGATGAACAGGGTCTGACCCAGTGTCAATGACAGCAACCTTGAAGCCTGTTGCTGCTACAGCTGCTGTCACATCTACTGTTGTCCTTTTAGATGGATCGTAAGAGCCAACCCTGCAGCATGGTTGCAATCCATTAGACATGCTGGCCACGTAGTACTGATTACACTTGCAAAACATTTAGCTTGAAGGCATACCATTCCCATATGCAGGAAGGCGCCAACTTGAGCAAATGGCTGACCTTCATCATCGCGCAGCCACATCACAGTAACCCCTGAGCAACCAAATCTCCAAGGTAACCAACACTGCTAGCATGCAGAATGCATGTGGACCAGCAACAAGGATTATGTTTTGGCTAGCATGCACAGCAAGGAGAGAGGGGATGTGAGCATGAGACATTATGCCCGCGCAGTAACAATCAAAGTTGACAGTTTCATACAATACATGATGCAGGATAGAAGTCTCATAGCATTCATTGTGGCTGACCTGGCAACTCCCCAATTAGGGCTCTCCCCCGTCTTCACTGCAACGATTGGGAGGCTGCCCCCATTCCAGGACAGTGGTGGATTCGACGGAGGGTTGTTGGGGGGTGGAGCCGGCACCGACCCACCGCTGTTTCCACTGACTGCCAGACACACAAAGACAGGGAAGTTGTGGGTTGAGTAAGAGACTTTACATGTGTTCAAGGCACAAAGGGAAGCTCCCAGTGCAGGAGACACAGTTAGTGCTGTGTTGACGCCAGAATGTAGGTTGTACAACGGTAGGGCCTATTGTCACAGGCCCCAAACATGCATTCACAGGCAATGCACACACTTTAGTTGGCTGAAGGTGGTGCACACTGTAATTGGCTGAAGGTGGTGCACAGCAGGATCAAGTGCAGCACTACTTTCTCAGAGTACAAATGAGTTAGTGGCTCCAGGCCAGGATATTCATTACAGTAATAGCTTGGATGGCATGGAACAGTACCACGTAACAAGCACAGCTGTCAATGACACACACCGAGCCGTCAACAGCCGCTGCTGCAACAGCTGCCAGCAGTATGGCCGCTTGGCCAAGGCATCTTCCTTCATGTCCCAATATAAAATAAAGTACTTTGATGTCCCAATATGAAATATGATAAAAATAATATCCAAAGCGCTCACCAGGCACTCGGCCACAAATCCGTGTGGCAATCCCATTGATCTCCAGAGGTGGCACACCACACTGGCCTACCCAATCTGCTTGGCTTTTCAGGTCACTGCTGTCCCGGGACACGGTGTTACAACCCTTAGGGCTTAGCTTGCTCCATTGAATGAGGGCGTTGTTTGGCCCACAGGGCGCACCCTGGAAGGTGGCCTGTGGTGATCCAGCAGTGCAAAGTGAGCGTGATAGGGGTGTGATGTAGTTTGACAGGGCTGAAGCATCAACACAGGGAGAACCTGCAGGAGCAGCAACAGCAGCAGCACAGTAAGCGTGCCAGCGTATGTAGTTTTGTCAACTGATGCAGGGGCTCCCTGCCACAGCAACAGGCACATGTATGGGTGTCGCACAGCTTTGGTATTTGCCTGCTGCAGAGCCTTGGCTGAACCCCAGGGTGAGAATACAGCAGTGTATGTCTTTCCAGTAATGAGCACAGTCTGCAAGAGCACATTGTATGATTGGAAAGGCAAAGAGGCCACTCCAGCATGTGCATATTAGCATGGGTTTGGGAGTGCCTGTTTTCACAACATCACTTGATCATTTTGACCGTCCAATTGCGGCTATCATCAACACCAGTGCCAATGTTATCACAGTTTCAACTGTTGCTACCGCTACAATGCATTGTTAGCTCGGGAGATTATACTTACTAGCATCCTCCATACAGACGGTTGTCGGCAGATTGGCAAAATACTTTGGTGCTATGCCACAGTCGCCAAAGAACTGCTGTAATCTTGTAGCATCAGTCTCTGCTGTTCTGAACCTCACACAGGCCCCCGTACTGGATTTGATAAGCTGGTTGTTACTGGGGTTGTAGGCGTAAATGCCTGTCCATCTGTGATCAACAGCAACAGTGGTTCAACAGCAGCAGCAGCAGCAGTGCGAACAGCAGCAGCAGCAGCAGCAGCAGCAGCAGCAAAGTGATATTTGACCCTAGGTTCTGAACACAGCTGGCAGCCCAGGGCCTGTGAAGCAGCTTAGGCAACTGATCACCAATGCATGCGTCACAGCAGCACATAGCCATACAAACATATGTGGCCGCACCAATTGCAGACTTGCTGCCTGTTTCACCTGAATTTGTCCCTGTTAGTTCCACATCTCTCCCCAAAGAGGGCCAACTTTGTGCTGCTGTCTGTGAGGCACTCATTCCAGGCGAAGCTGACACCACCAGCTGGGGTTCCTTCCACACCAGCGGCAAACGAAGCGGGATAACAGCTTCCTGCAGCAAGAAGTGTTCAATAAGTGACATTGAGGACAGTCCTGTGGCATTGCAAAGAAGCTTGGGAGCATTCTTGGCAGGAACCCGAAATTGATGTCATACAATGTGTACTCTGCAAGAACCGCACCACCAACAAAGATTCCTTCCGGTGACACCACCAGCTGCCTGGACCAAACCATGAGTCCTGAGCAACCACTTGCAAGCTACCAGGTTGACGCTTGGAAAGACAGCAGTTACTGAGCCATAAGTCGCTGCCCTTTTGGATGCATTATGGCTGCATATAATGCTGAGCCTATGCGGTGCAGTATTGAACCAAAGATCACACAGTCAGACGAAACTTACTCCCAGTCTGAGTGGTGGCCACAATCCTATTCTGTACAACTCCCAGGACGCTGTCACTGTTCTGCAATGCAGTTTTGATTGCAGCAGCATCAACCTGCCCCGGCACCGTTATGACAGCTTGACTGGGGACACCAGCTGGTGCTGAGTGCACTGATACTACAGTAACTTGCAGAGATTCGGGGTCTATTGCGACACTGCTGTTCGTGTCGTCAGATGGTGTTGCATCTCTGACTACTTGAAGGGCACGTGCTTGTGATCTGTGTTGAGAGGCAGAGGTGACAGGAGACAGCTGAGTGAAATTTCGGTTTCATTACTGCATATTACTGCTCCTACGAATGCATGCACTGAACGCTGTGCAATTGTTCCTACTCTAGTGAGTGACCATGCAGCTGAACTGCTGCTGGCTGGGTCCTAGAGGGCCTTGTGCAGCTGAGATGCGCAACAGAAGCTGAAGGGAGAGCAGCTCAATGAGAACGATGGGCCACGCACACGGTGCAAGTCGCGCATCAAACTTCTCGTTAAGCGCGTTGATATCGGTGCTGCGTGTGAAGTCCTCTCCGGTGGCAGGCTACTGCAGTTGTGATGTGATGCTGACATGCACTGCAGATTGATATTGATGTTTCTCAGCAAAAGAAGCAGCGATCAAGGCTCTCAAAGCAGTGACTGACAACACTCACTCTGCGACAGCTGCGGTAACATCCACGACTCCTTCCTTATACAAGACAATATATTCACCATCAATCAGGGTGCCTACATCTCATGCAGAGGCAGCACACATGGTTTTCGAGGGTCATGCCATGTGGCCATGGCTGGTATGCGTGGTACCATTCATCTCAGCGGCCAGTACCAGATCATTGCAAAATGCTATCTCAATAAGCTGTAACTGCCTGTATTACAAGCCTTAAGGGATCAAATGTGCCATCGCGCTTGTCTAGGGTGAGAAAGGTGCTGGGTGAACATGACATACCTGCGATGCACCAGACACAATTGCAGACGCACCTGCTGGTAGGCCAGTGGCATAAACATCGCTTTCTGCTGCAGTGGGATCGCTCTGTCTTGCTGTGATCAAGGGGCGGGGTACTATCCTCTTCACTGGAGCCATGCCGGTGTCTGCTGTTTGTGCATCGGGCGTCGATCGCGCTCTCAAGCGTGAAAAGACGGGCTGGAGCTCCTCTGTGGGTATATCAAGCGCCAAAGTGCTCCATGTGTACGCATCAAGCGCAAGCAAGCCCAACACAAGTAGAGACAATGTCCGCGGCATATTGGTCCGTAGATTTCTGATGGCCTCAATCATCACCCATCACTAATGCAAACACTTTCGGCTTGATATACGGTTGGTCAACCTCAATGGTCGGTAGTGGAATAGTCATTGGTCACTCCTGAAAGAGTCGAAGTTGCCATCGTTTCAGCCGACTAGTACAAGCCGTTCAAGAAACACTGAAACTTTTATGCCTTTTTGCAGCTGCATAAAGCGGCACTGCAGCAGGTACACCGGAAATATGAGTGTCACCAGTCATGCCAAGGCGCCTTCACGATATAGGACGCTGCCCACAACCTCATACATGGTTCTATCAGACCCCATTGCTTTGTCAAACTGGGGTTGGTACTTGGGAAGTACAGTACTTGACACGCGAGTCAGCCAGGAGTGCCAGCTGCAGCGACGGATAAGTACCATGTGTGCTTGATTGAGTTCGAACCAAAGCCAGCAGGCCTGAAGCAGCTACCAACGCTGTCAAAACTTATGACAACCAAACCTAGCGGCTGGACATTTGCAACATCCTTCACCTGTAGAGTGTTTGAACGCCCAGGAACTGTGGATGAGTGTATTCTAAGTCGTAATAAGCTGCAAGTGCACTTGATGGCGGTTGGAGCAGCAGCAACCCTGCAGCCAGCAGCAGATCCACAGCATCAAGCTGCAGAGAGAGCTGCAGAAGAGCTGTTGCGAGCTGAGGAGGCAGCAAAGCAACAGCGGCAAACCAGCAGCAACTCTAGCACAGAGAGACCCAACCAACACATGCTGCAGGTTAAGAGCAGTGAGCAGGGGTCTCAGCACCACATGGTACAGGCTGCAGCCTGGCCAGCTGGCCAGAGTGGTTCTGCTGGTGGTGTGCAGGGCTTTAGCAGTATCCCACATGCAGGGCCGAGCTGCTCCAGCAGCAGCAGCTCTAACCTGTTGGACAAGTTGGACCTGCTGAATCACCAGCTGGCATGCAGAGCAGCAGCAGCAGCAGCCCAGTTGCACAACAACCCATCTCCAGTCGTGCATTAGTCTCCTCATCTGTCTTTAGCAGCAGGCAAGCTGCTGCAGAACCACACGAGTTGCCTGACCCAGCTGCGTCTCTTCATAGCGGCAGCAGCCCCGGCACACCGGCAGGACACAACAGCCCTGCTACTTCACCACCTGCCTCGGCTCACTGCAGCAGCAGTGTTCCCAAAAGGCAGGTCAGCCCTAGATCTCAGCTGCGTGACATCCTGCAGCAGACAGAAGCATTGGAACTGCAAGCTTGGGATGATGGCATTGGAGAAGGAGGTATGCTATGACATGGACTTTGATCTCCTTAGCTTGCCAGCATTCCACGGCATGGCCGCAATATCTTGCACCGTCAAGCTTTGCAGGATAATATCTGCACCACTAGTGTATGTAGCAGGTACCTTGTGTAGAGGGCGTGATGGCACTGCAGTAGTTGGGCTGTATATGTGTGCAGATCAATGTTGATTACTCTAGTTGGTGCCTGCATGCAGGCGAATCGCAATTTTGCCTGTTACTCGCGCGTGCAAGATTTCATCTGCAGGGGGCAATGTGCAACAAGAAGGAGAAGGCTTTGCATGCTTGTGAGTCGGCCATTTGGGAGTCTGAGCAATGCAAGCAGCAGCTGGTGAAGGTACAAGCAGCAGCAGAGAGGGATGTGGCGTTAGCAAAGTAGCAGCTGGCGAATGCACAGGCAGCAGCAGAGAGGGATATGGCGGTGCTCAAGGCAACTGCTGCAGAACGTGACACTCGAGTGGTGCTAAGTAGGTCAACAGTCACTTCAAGGTTTTATACGTGCCATGCTTGGCTCAACTGGACATATAACTCCGTTGGAATTTATTACCATCATGTTTATCAACACAAGTTACCGCTGCATAACGACTTCCAGCTATCCCTGCGGGTAATGGCCGCGCTACACTGAGCTTGCGTCATCTGCCACGATCTAGGCAACACATATGCACTTTATGATATCGCCTAATCACACTTACAGTTGGATCTAACTGGCCGCCGCCGCCGCTGTTGCTGCTGTTGAACATGAAACAGAGGCTTTTGCCAAATGGATGGCCACAGAGCATGATGCTGAGAATGCCTGCGGCTACAGGGTGATGGCAGGCAAATATAACAATGCCGCCTCCAACAACAGTAGCAGCAGCAGCAGCAACAATGCCAGCAGCAGCAGCGGGCAGAGCCTTGGCAGCAGTGGCATTTGTGGCCATGGGGCAACAGCCAGTGAAATATTTGACCATGTGCGCAGAAGTGACTGCCACTGCACGACATCAAAGGAGTTTCTCAAAAGCTGGTACCAAGGCTTTGACCAGGAAAGTCCAGAGGCGCCCATTGTTGTCTACCGTGCACTCAGTGAGTCGTTGCACAACATTGCTACTGTCACAGGTCGCCCTCTGTACCTCCTTCAAGACAGGGTGCCTGTCAAGTTGATGAAGAATGTTGTGCAGCGGCAGTCTTTGAATGATATACAGCTTAAGTGCCACTTAAGACCCACTGGGTCAAGTGGGTCATGAGCTCAGGTGCAGAGTGTCGTGTGCAGATAGTGTAACTGCCGGATACATGTACTACAGCAGATATACAGGGGCATGATCATGAGTATGTGCTTTAAAGGTGGCATGCAGGATATCAATGCCTTGTTTCTGCAAATTAGTCAGCTCTATGTGGCGGAGTTGTCTGTCGGGTCCAGAGTTTCAGTGATTCTGATATTGGCCTTCAGGATAACTCTCACTAAACTGGACACGGTGTCCCTCAGCTGTCTAGACAGCTGCCTAGATCTAAGCATTTCCTTGTCAGGTCCAAGTCTAGGTTTGTGTGTCCTGGCCGGCACACTAAGGCGCCAGCCAAATGCCGACCTAAATGCAACAAGGCCCTCGCAGCATCAGCAAAGAAAACCACAAAGCTTCTGCCTGGACAGACTCGCATCACAACTTTTTAATATGAAGGCCGGCCTGGATAATCATACTTGTTTACAAGGGGCATGCATGAGTCATGCATTTTGTATATCATATATAAGTTACCCATTAGCCATAGCAATCCTGCCATCGGCCCCGCGCCCCATTTCAGAAGCGGACAACAACAACCCATTCTGAGCGGTTCGATGCATTTTGTATGAAAGTGAATACATTCAGTAGAGTGCAGAATGCTACCGGCCAGGCAGGGACAAACGATCACGGGGTGATTGCCAGCCAATTGGCGCTGTGAATGTCCTAGGTTTGCGGGTATTCGTCGGAAATTTCCTGAGCTCTTTGGGCCGAATATATCTAGTGTCAAGGAGGTGATGTGCCAGGTGCATCAAGAGATTGTTGCTTCTGCAGTACATGCCATTTTGACGCTGCATGCTAAGCCATTGCAATTGCATACTCCTATTACTGATGATCTGGTGAGTGTGGATTATGAAGCCTTAGGAGATGATGACTCTGAAGCTCATGACTTGATGCTAACCTTGTTAGCCGAAGATGTGTGAGCTTATTCAGGACACTTGATGATGTTATATGTGCATGTGATGCAGAATGTGTTGCAGAATGTTCTGAAGTTGGCTGTTGAATATGTGGATTGAGGGCGGGCAGTCTGAGACTGCTCTGCTTGAAATTAGTGTGTGCAGTGGTTGTCTCGCAACCCGTCTACGCCTTGAAGGCGTGTGACTGGCATGTGGTGTGTTAGAGTTTTGGTCAGCCAAAACTACAGCCTAGTGCCACTAGTCAGTGACTGAGTGTAGGTGAGGCGATGGGGCGACATGCAGTACCCGCCATCTACCAGTCCCGGTTGTTGAACAACTGGCTCAAATGAGCTTGCTGTATATGTATACCTATTGTGATCAAATACTGTGCCATGCCCAATGAGCCTGTACTTGGCTCGCTAACGGGCGGGTTACACTCGTGTAACTTACAACTTGAAGGGCTATGAGGAGCTTCCTGCATCAAAAGTTGATGCCACATGTCTGAGTACTGACTCTGTGCCCTCTGCGGCTGCACACCCTTCCTCTTTGTCACACTTAAAGTTTCCGTTCAAGATGTACAACTTTGAACCTGCAGGAGCATAAAACCACATCAACAAACCACATCAGCCAATGCATTAAAAAGTATGTGCTGCGCAACGGAAACTGGCCATGCAGCAGAGGTCGCGCAGCCCAAAACCTTGGGCAGCTCTCTCATAGGTTGCATTCAGCAGCACCAACCACTGCTGACAACACTATGCAGCCAGCGTCGCTACCTAGGTATACCATAGCAGCACTGTAATAGGCACATTCTGCATTGATGCCTGTCATACCACACTTGACCCTGCCAGCAAGCGTACAACAGCAGGGGTATAATACTGCCGAATGAACAGCGCAGAGATTGTAACAGAGAATCTCTGTTTGGCATCTGATGCCAAAAGCAGATCTCAAGTTGCACATGTGGTGATGTTATCATCACAGATTGCTGGCAGATTGGAACCTGCCAGCCATGCATGCCATGTTTCTGGAAGACAAAAGAGCGGTCGGACCCCTGCAACACGACATCATCAGCAGTTGTTCACCTGTTATGGTCACTGTGTTGAAAATCCTTTTGACCCCCCTGGTGGAGTTGAGTTCATACTCGTAGTCGTACAGCGTGGCGCCTGCTGACCCTCTCCTGCTGCTAGATGACAGCAACTGGACATCCAAAGTACTTTCCTGCAGTTGAGGCAGCAACCAACGTTGCAACTAGGTCTATGCATGTATGCAAGCTATGAGGCGGTCCAAATTTGGTTGCAGAATTGGGAAAAAATTGCAACGTTTGCAGAATTTGCAGAATTTGCCGAATTTGCCCATTCTTGTTGATTGAGGCGCTGTTGTGTGGTCGATCAAGTATATGGCCGCACCTTCTTGCCTTCTGCCTCCAGCAACCGCTGCCCTACTGTTGCCAGGTCTCCAAACTGCTCAATGCTGGCAATACGCACAGGGCTGACAGTCACACCCACAGAGGTGGACCGGCGGCCAGGGTCCTCAAACAACACATCAGCACCTGGTAGCAGGCATGGCAGACATGAGTTGTAGCCAGGCTCTCAAGAAGATTTATGGCCTTCGCTGAAGCCCACACAACTGCTGCTAGCACACATTGGTTGATTGTTTGTTTGGTGCTGATGTCGTCATGGCCGCTGTGCAATCCAACAAGCGGCAGACATGCAGGCGACAACGCATGATCCTGCAGCTGCTGGTGACTGATTGCCTCCAACCCACCTGCTTTGTCTTTCTTTTCCCAGGTGGAAGGTATGCTGAGTTGGTAGTGCTGTTGATTATTGACAAATGCTACAAATTCTGATGAACTCTTGCTGGCACTGACGGCGGTGGCGGCTTCATCGGCTTTTGAGGGACCTGCACGGAAAGATTTGCGGGTAGCAGCATGGTGCTGTTGTGTGAAGCTGTAGCTGTTGTGACTTATTGTGACAAGAGTTACCAGTGCGGTGGCGGCGGGTACAACCGACTGCTATGCAGTTGTAAGCAGTGCGAGCATCTGCAGCTTACTAAATGTGATACATGAGGAATGTTACAAGCGGATACGTCGCCGTCTTAAACACCGCACTCTACACCTTGAACAAAATCAGGCGATTCAGCCATATGGCACGAAACTCGTGACCAAATCACACTGCCAGTGATAGGCCCTTGCAAAGGCTGTTGGTACTTTGGTAGTATCACACTTTATGACAGGCAACAAGTGGTATGTAAGACAGTGATTCAGCTGCACCAATTGCTAAGATCAAAAGGCTGTGACTGACACTGCTGAAGTCTGATGTACAATGTCGTGGCATGTGCTGCTGCTGCTGCTGCTGGGAAGTCTTCAACATGGCAATCATGTGGCAACGAAGGCACATGAATGCTTTAAAGGAGTGCTGCTTAGAATTTTACCGATCACGCCAGCCAGTGACAGCAGTACTGTCGCGCAACCAGCTTGGAGAAACTGCCTCCTATCATCGTTGAAGAAGATCGCCTCCTTCTGTGCTGCTCTGACAGAGTACTGGCCCCTGGTTTCAACAGGTGGCCTGCATTTGCAGCCAAAGACGCTGGCATGCTGGGCTGCAGCTGCTATTGTCTTCACGTGCTGGGTTGAAAGGCAATGTTGTACAGACATCTCTCTGGTCACAGCAAATAACGCTGTATCGTCGTGATAGCAGAATATCAGATGAGGCAGATGCCCCCTTACCCCTCAGACAGTACCCAAACCAGTAGAAGCACGCTTCCCTGGCTAATTGAGCAGAACACAAACCAATGGACCCCTGAACAATGGTACGCGATATGTAGCGTGGGGCTAGTGGGCGTGTTGTTGCTGAACAGGCAGCAGTAGGTGGCCAGACGTGTCATGCCCTCTGGGCTCCTGCTGAAGCGTGCGTGCACGACGATCATAAAACACAATCGGCATTTCCCTGTTCATTCTGTGCATCCGTTATCAGGATCGGGTTCCAGTCCTAAGTTCAGCGTTACAACTCCTTACTCCTGGCGTATGCCTCAATGTTAAGTGAGCCTCGTCTGATCTTTTCTACGACTCCAGGGTATCACATTTAGGCAACTTGCAGACACCAAGATGGCCTGCAACCGGCAACACATCGGAATACGCGGTATATACGTGTATTTTCCACTGCTTATGGTATGTCGCAGCGTCGAATGTTTTGTCATCGACTTTGGACAGTCAAATTGAGTGCAGCTGCAGCTCAGGTGTCACACCATGCCACTATGACTCGTCCTGCTGTGCTGTCCTAGTAGGCCTACTGTATATGATCATGCCAATGCACAGTCAGATTGAGGCTGACGAACACCCTCAATTACTGCATTGCTGTCCAAGAGTCACTGACGCATGTAATGGTCATTGTTCAGGTCAAACAAGCGGACTTGGAAGAAGTGGACATGTGCAGTGGCAAGTACACCACTGGACTGGGCCAGGTGTGTTGTAGAGCTTTTCACTCGGGGCACTCTTGCAACAAGCAACCCCTTTAGACCAAAAAATTAAACCTTGGAAGGTGTATGCTGTCCGTTGCACTCCAGTTGGCATTGTCTTGCACTCCTGAAGCAGCTGATCATGGAGTCTAGCCCTGGCATTTCAACCTTCAAGCAGCTACTCCTGCTGAATTGCTGCAGCATTGCCATAGCAGAGAGTCTATTATGTTTCCAGCTTCCAGCTTCCATTGTGATCATCGCCTAGAAGTGTTGCTGGCAGCGACAGTGACCTACTGCAATGACTAATGGTATGTTGATGTGTGCATGAGTGCAGCCACTGATGAGGGGTTTATCTGAGCGTGGTTGCAGGAGGCCATGACATTCTGTGGTGACCGAGAGGATGTGGTTTCTATGGCAGCTACTGCAGTGATGCGCCTCCTTCAAGGCAGTGGTTTGGCATACACAGACATTGGAAAGTGAGTCCAACTTGCACAAACACAAACACCTGTCACTTGTAGATAATCTGGCAAGGGCCACAGAATCAAAGAGGCTGCAGCTCATGTATACCTTTAAGAAGTGCAGGCAAATGCAGACTGCTGTTGACGTCTGACAGCTGAATTGCGGGTGTTATGCTGCAGCAGCTCATATTGATGTCTGTATCATGCGTTAGCCACATTCCTGCCTGTGGTAGAAGAAACCGTTTGACATTCAATTCCCTCCTGTTTGGTAACATTTGGCATGTATAGACTAAATCTCCACCTGAGGTTCCTCAAGGCATTTGCATGTGTTTTGCAGCAGTTTGTATCTGCGCCCTCAGTGTTGGCCTGTGGCTGCTGCAGGATTGAAGTGGGTACAGAGACTGGTGTTGACCGCAGCAAGTCTGTGATGTCCTACCTGGTCCAACACTTCCAGCAGCAGGGCAACACCACACTGCAGGGCTGTGACCACCAACACGGCTGCTACGGAGGCACATCAGCGCTGTTTTCTGTTGCTGACTGGGTGTCAGCGCCCTCCTGGGATGGCAGGCTGGGCCTGGCTGTTGCAACAGATATAGCAGTGTACCCAGAAGGATCACCAGCTAGACCAACAGGTCAGCGAGGACGTAGGCTTGAGGTGTAAAGCTCAACGCTGCAAGTTGGTAGCTAAGCCAACGTGTACGCTGGCTGTGTATCTTGGGACTGCTTACCCCCTGCTGATGTTCAGTGCTGTTGAGAATTGCATCGGCTGATTGCTGCTGTGATCAATACCAAAATGTCTGTAGATTTTTGGGGTCAATGCACCAGGCCTGCAACACCTGGCAAAGCAGCCGCAATACCAGCCCTGGCAGCAGCAACCTACACTGTGACTTCCTTCAGATGTGTGTCGCTCATCTAGCGGTCAGGGCAATGGAAGGGGAGGCGGGGGGGGGGGGGGGGGGGGCGTGGATAACATCGCACTGCGGTAGAAAACGAGGTAGGGGTGGAGGGGTGTGGAGGGGGAGATAAGCGGCATGTTGCCTATG
>JABEVS010000490.1:26996-46614 GCA_018290735.1 Coelastrella sp. MACC-549
GGGGTGTTTATCAGACGGTAGTGATGTGTGGGGGGGAATGTCCCACAAGCCTTCTTATTAGAAATCATAATAAGTAAGCAACATATTGTTCACCACCTGCTGCAGGTGGTGGGGGAGCAGCAGCAATGCTGATAGGCCCTGATGCGCCCCTTGTTCTTGAACCCTACCCTTGGAGATCCCACTTCAGTGCCCATACCTTTGACTTTTTCAAACCACATGGGCATCCACTCTACCCTGTAGTTGATGGGCCAGCCACAACCCTGTGGTTCACCAAGGCTGCTGATGCGTGCACAGCTCAGCTGTACCGACAAATTCAGCACCTGAAAGCCTGTCAGCGGCAGCAGCAGCAGCAGGAGACCGGGCAGGCTACACAGCAGCAGCAGCAGCAATTGGGCAATGAACAGCAGCAGCAGCAGGAGGCTGGGCAGGTTGCACCGCAGCAGCAGCAGCAGCAGGAGATTGGGCAGGTTACACAGCAGCAGCATCAGGAGCAGCAACCGAGCAGTGAACAGCAGCAGCAGCAGCAGGGTGCTGGGCTACTGCAGCATGTTGACTACTTTGTGAGTCATGCACCATACAACAAGATTGTACGCAAGGTCTTTGCGCGAATTGTGCTGCATGACATGCTGAGGTGAGTGCAGGGTTTGGGAGTATCTGAGCTGGATAACACACAAAAAAGGCGTGCAGAAAGTTCAAGCTTTGTACCCTATATCTGTGTAACACTCTTCAAACCCTGCCTCTCGAGCGTTAAATGCCGACAAAGCCCTGGAGGCACCCTTTTGGACAACCTGTGCCGGGGCATTGTGATGGACTGGCATTGCAGCATGGTGCTGATGCTGGTATGAGATTGTAGTGGCACAAGTGCCCTACTTCTGCAGCCGACTGTGTGTGCAGCTTGCAGACTCTGTGGCAGATCAAAACTCTTTCACGATGTCAAGCAACACAGAGTGCACCACAATTGGCTGCAGATGATTTATCATTCAGCTTCACAGCACCGCTGATGTGGTGGTCTTGTTTGTGAAGCGTTCTTGTATGTGAGGGAAGGCTGGCTGCTGCAATATCAGCGACAGAATCCACTGAAAAGGCAGTCGGCTGCTGCTGCCTGCTCATATTATAATGCTGTGAAAAGAAGAGACACCAGTGACATATTGATCCCTGCTGTTGTTTTCTGGTTGCCTGCAGGGTGCAGCAGCGTCAGTGTCGGCAGCACCATACATCAGCAGCATGCAGCTGCAACCTCGGCAGCAACAAAAGCAACCGCCACTGCAGCAGCAGCAGGCAATGGGACCTCCCCCCTCCTCCAGAACAAGCAGCAGGTCTTGATCCGGACAACTTGCCTGACAGCAGCATAATTGACAAGCAGTTGGAGAGGGCAATCTTACACGCCAGTGGTCCACTGTATGATCAGATGGCAGCACAGGCCGCCTCTCTCCAGCAGCAGTTGGGAAACCTCTACACTGCATCACTCTACAGCGGTTTAGCAGCATTGATAGCGCAGAAGGGGGATGGGCTGGTTGGGAAGACAATCTTATGTTTCTCATTTGGATCTGGTGTGGTTTCCAGCATGTTCATGTTGTGTGGAAGACAGCAGCAGTCGCAGCAGCACACGCATGAGCATGCAGAGCAGCAGCAGTGGCCACAGCAGTGCGGTTGCGGGCAGCAGCAGCAGCGGCAGCAGAGATTGCGGCAACAGAGCTGCAGCCTGCAGCAGATGTCGCACAATGTGAGTTGGTCATTGCAGCAGATGCTACATGGGGTGTCACCTCGTTCCTCCTTTTTAAGTCATTGCCAGCTGCAACCTTAGAATACCGAGGGGATCTGTTTAGAGAGACTTTCCAAAGTCAGCAGATCATTCATCAGTGGTATACTTTGGATGCCAGCATGCACGTATGCGTACTGCTGAAGCAGGTACCATGAACTAACCCCATCAGTGCAGCTGCCCATGCTCAAACACGACGTGCTGCTGCTGTTGCTGCTGCTGCTGCTGCTGCTGCTTGTGTGAATTGATGTTGTCAGCTTCAGTTGCAGGAGCGACTAGCAAAACGCTTGCAGCGTGGTGTGTCGGACTTTGATGCTGCAATGTCCAGCTTGCGTGCAGCTTATGGAGCAGCACCTTATCAGCCCAGCTACGGGCAGCTGGAGGACCTGGAAGAGAACATGGTGTACCTGGACCACATAGATGAGCGGTTCAGAAGATATTATGCCCACAGATGAGCAGGTCGCAGAATTGCTACCTGGCCCCTAAGAGAGTTTCAGCCAGATCCAGTCTCTGTGGTAACGGCTGCAGCCATTTGATGTAAAAGAAATTGAGCCATGCAACAAGTTGAGATGCAATGGCAAATGCACTGACATGCGTGGGGGCTGTTGTGTGTTGTGTGATGTGTGCTGGCTGGGTTGCCCTCTATTGGAAAGAGTGGGCAGCGAGCATCTTTTGGGGCGTGAAGCTCTTAGTGGTTGGGGCCCCCTTGCCAGCCCAAATTTGAATTCTCCGAGTCGAGACTGGGAGAAGCCCAAAACAACTGCCCCAAAATTCAGTCCCAACCTTGCTCGCCCACTTTCAGCAGAATACGGGAGAATCAGCAGCACTGCAATGAGTCTTACTTTGATCTCGATCGAGCTGCCAGCTTACACTGCGGAGTTCTACCACCCATTGGCATCTGGCAGTTCTGGCAGAATCAGCTCAACACCTGTTGGCAATCATGCACCAACGCGCCTCCCACGACACTCTTAATGCTACAATGTATCTCACGGCCACGTGTTGCACTGCCGGCAGTGTACGGGCCCCGCGCAAAGTGCCAGGTGCACCTTGAGCAAACGCTTGTCAATGACAGCAGTCTCGCCTGGCAACGGGCAAAAACACTGCTTTATGTACTACCCCCGCTGAGGATGAAAAGGCTTGCCCACTCTTCCGTACTCTAGCTTTCGACCACAGCTCGCTTGTCCCCGCCGGGGCTTTGTGGGGGGTGGGGGGCTACATCAAGTTGTGAATCCGCATCTGTAATGTAGACAGCAGCAGATGCAGCAGCGAGGCGCTCCCGACGCCTGCCAGCAGCAGCAGCAGCAGCAGCAGTGGTTGAACAGTGGTACTGCCGCACTACAGCAGCAATGGTCTTGGTGAAAATACGCACTCACCAAACAATAGACCCAGCCAACCAGTACGTCATTGCTGAATCTGGCTCCCCATGTCGTTAAAGCTGTGCGTGAAGCATCTTCGGGCCGCTGACTCAGCTCGGAGGATGGTTTTACCCTGCCCATTCAGCCTACTTCATATGTCTTGCAGGTCCCTTGCAGCGGACGGCCATCAGTTCCTCGACACCATTCATCAAATAGAAGATCACACAGTGTTTGTGCGATATATTCAGACTGTCGGCGCGTTTCATGCTCTCACATACGCAAAGGGACTAAGGGAGGCGTGATCTCAGCGGTTTCTGGACGTGTGACAGTGTGACTGTAGAGAAGGCCTCAAGACGGAAATCATGACACCCTGCATTATCTTATTCAAGGCTGCACGAGAGCGAAATCCTTTATTTGCAACACATTGCTTCTGGACAGCCAAGTGAACACGTCTAAAATCTGACGTGCACAGAAAGCACAGCTCAATAGCATTAGATTGGTGAATAATTGCAATCCGGGCTGCGCGATGCTACGTTTTTGGCAGTAATGTTGGATTGGAGCAGCTGCAATGCCACTGTTGGATACACAGAAGATGTGGCGCGGCCTTCGCGCGTGTATGATCCTTGGCCTTGCCTGGGAAATACTGCATACCGTGAAGTACCCATGGCATTCAGAGCAGCAAGCGGACGCTTATTTCACACCAGCATGGCGCTTGAACGCTGTGCTTGGAAATGCCAGCAACAAATCCGAAAGTGAGTGCTGTCATTCAAACATCAAGTCACAAATACATGTGTATATGGGTCCTGCCAACCGTACCTTGTGCCCAGTAGCAGCTGTCAGCGGTTGCAACTGGTCCCTTACACCTGTGACACGCTTCACCTGCAGTAGTATATGGGCACCATCCCACATGCGTTTTGGCCTTTGATATCAGCCTGACTTCAGAATATTTGCATGTAGTTCTTTCAATCAGCCCCCTTGATAACTTGTGGCCGTTGCCAGGGGCACAACGGTCGCCTGGTGGTCATCACATTTGACAGATGTCAGCAGCTGTAACAGCAGCCCTGGCAGACCCTGGGTTACCAGGCCATCAATGGCTTCCATCAGTGCAGTGCCTGTTCTAATCTACTATGCAATGGGTGCCGGCCCCACAACTTAACGACGCAGTAGCACCAATTCCACTTCAGCACTGCAGATCCTGCCGTTTATATTGATCTGCTGTTGGTAGTCATTCAACTGGCGCCTGCAATGCAGCGTTGGACCTGATCCACCCCCGCCAGTACACCAAGGCTGGCATACCCATATATGCATCAACCAAGCTGTTGCGGCGCTGCCAGTCTGCTATGCGGTACAACATTAGCAGCTCTCAGTACGAAACAGGTGTGCAACAGCACCACAAGACACCAGAAGTGTGATTTGCCTGCAGCAGCAGCAGCAGCAGCGTCAGGAGCTTGACTGGCAGTGCTGCTTCAAGTTATGATGTACAAGGCCTGACAGTGCAAGCAATATACTTGTTGAGTAAGGTCAATGTCCTCAGCAAGTCCTGTACAAAACATGATGGTTGGTCAAGCCAGCAATTGCTGCTGCTGCTGCTGTGCCCATTGTGTCCTGGTCTGCTGCAGTGCCCATGTCAGTTTGGAGTAGTGTGGAGGATATTATTGCAAGTGACCCAGCAGCTGCTTGGGCAACATGGCAGGAGATCTTCTGGACAGCAAAAAACCCTTGGTACGCAGCAGATGATGGCGACAAGCAGTAGGGCATCCTGCACTGAGCATCTCGTCATGAGAGTGCTGATTTGCCCCTCTTGAGTGTCACTGTCACTGCAGCGAGGGTGTTGAGAGTGCTGATTGCAGCATCTGAGAAAATATTTGTAACACCCCCCGCCCCCGCCCCCGGGTGGTGGTCAGAGTGCACAATGCTATCTTTTCATTGTGGCGATGATCAACCCCTGAGGCAGTTGACAAGGCAGGCAGCCCAAGTGTAGCCAGGTGCACTGTATGAATTTGCTACCAATGCACCTGTGACTGTGCAGGGGGGCTTATTGGGCGCGTTCCATTGCACTTCTGTCATGGCACATCATGCCAGCACGTATGCTGGAGCACCTAGAACTTCTAGAGGAAGCAGTGCCAGTGCTTATAGCAGACCCACCAAGGGCAGCAGTGACAGCAAATACTGCACGGCAGGGGAACAACGACACTAGCAGCGGGGCAGCGCAGAATGCAAGCGATCAACAGCAGCAGACAAGAACAGCAGCAGCAGCAGCAGCCTGGTGGGACACAGCGGCAGATGCTGAGCTGGCTACTGCAGTGACGTTGGCAGCAGTGAATGGGTCAGCAGCAGGGAGGGACCATGGACAGGATGCCGACAATGCTGCTGAGCTGGGGAAGGAGACAGATGGCGATGACAGCAGCAGCAGAGGTGCAGATGATGACGCCTACAGGGTGGTGTCCAGATGGGTTGCCCACTGCAACGCCAGCGTCAATGCAAACACGCTGAAACCCGTCAACATGGCTTTCTGCACTGTCACTGAACGCAGCAATGCAACTCACCTTGGCGGATACTTTTACATCACATCCAGTGGAAAGGGAAACCTGGCAGCTGCTGCAGAAGCCTCTGAAGCTCGCCTGTTTGGTGTGGGGCCGCTGGCCTCAGTCCTTCAAGGCAGTGTGCATTGGCTGGACCAGAGGACTGCGGGCTGGGCGGGGCTTGCAGTGCATATTGCTGCTGCACTTTGGCAGCTGGCCGTGCCTTTTGGGAGCATCAGGGTCCTGCACTCATTGATGAGGTACCTGGCAATCCTGGAGTTGGAATATGAGTGGGCGGTGCTGCTCACTTACAGCATAGGTAGGCAGGTTCATAGCACAGGTTAGTGGGGTTGAGACTGAACTGACGGGGGGATCAGTTTGCTGCAGTCTGTTTCCTGCAAGCCATCCTTGACCTGGCTGTGCTGCAGTCTGTTTCCTGCAAGCCATCCTTGACCTGGCTGTGCTGCAGTTTGTTACCTGCAAGCCATCCTTGACCTGGCTGTGCTGCAGTCTGTTTCCTGCAAGCCATCCTTGACCTGGCTGTGCTGCAGTTTGTTACCTGCAAGCCATCCTTGACCTGGCTGTGCTGCAGTCTGTTTCCTGCAAGCCATCCTTGACCTGGCTGTGCTGCAGTTTGTTACCTGCAAGCCATCCTTGACCTGGCTGTGCTGCAGTTTGTTACCTGCAAGCCATCCTTGACCTGGCTGTGCTGCAGGCTGTTTCCTGCAAGCCATCCTTAATCTCGCTGTGCTGGGCAGCAGAGCTGACTCTCAGTGGTGTGGCGTTTCTCTCATGTATTACTCCCCAGCTGTGCAATCTCTGATTGAACGATGACAATGCATGTGAACGTGTATCGTATATTGACATCACACAACAGCAAGATAACACGAAGAAACTGTTCTGCCTTGCAGTGGTCCTTGCCGTTTTTCGGAGCTGGTTGTATCTGGTGTGTGTCGCCTACAAGGTGTTGCGGCGCCTGCAGCTGCTGGCATTCCACAACATTCGGGACATGTTCATGGGGACAATGCTGACAATCTTTGGGATGATATTGGGCATGTGGCAAAACATGGGATATGGCATGATGGACCTCGCCATTGATGTGCTGCTGATGAAGTTCATGGTGAGTGATGCAGTGTTGGTTGAGGCTATGCAGCATTCAGTGTGAGTCCTGATACTGTATATGTCCGCATATGTCCTGAGTTGAGTCTTCCAGCTCTCCAGACCTGCAGGGGCACTCTTTGGTTCTGCAGGTGACAGAGCAGCAAGGAATAGAGAATCTCTAAAACATCTGCTGCTGCTGATGCACAGCCAGCAGTAGCAGATGCTATGGATTTTCTGCTTTCAATGTAGCTCTCCATGGCCTGCTGATGGTGTGGCTGAGGGTTGGATATGGGGGCTCATCTGAGGACGTGACTGTTGCCCTAAACAATGTGGCTGTGTTGGTCCCGTCCCTACTTGACACCAAGCACACCTTGTCAAGGCACAGGCCACATCCACCAGCTTGTTATGTCTTACAATATCAGGCACATCATCCACACCTCACTGGTTTGATCTGCAGAGCTAGCAGCACAGCCTGTGCTTGGCCCCTTGGTTCCACCTCTCCTTTGCTCTGCTGCACTCAATAATGTGCAGATGTCAGGGCTTGACGCCTCTGATAATGCAGCAGTCTATGTTTGGAGTGTGTCATTCGAGTGGGGAGTGTTTGAGCTGAGAGCTTTAATGAGGTGAGTTGTTTCTCGCTGCAACCAGCGGGCAGTCGGTTGCCTGCAGGAAAATCCTGATGTCAGTCAGTTAAGGGTAAACTTGCTTCAGCCAACTTTACTGGTGCTGCTGGAAGACATGGTGGCATCTTCCGCCACAGGCCACCTGTTAACACATGCCGATTGTATGTCTGCTCATGGCATCAGAGTGTGCCGACCATTGAGGCGGTGCATTAGCAGCAGTGAAGGCAACAGTGGAGGCAGCACCAGCAGCTTATGTGCTGTCATAAGTGTGCTGCTGCTGATGCAGATGTGCCACACACCAGAAAGTTACACAGCACAAACAGCAGAGGCTGATTTCTGGAGTGACAAAATCCCACCTCCTACTGTGTGTAACGCAGTGACAGCAGCAGCAAATGATGCAATCTCGTCAGCATCAAGCAGCGTGTCAGTCAGGGGCAGCAACAGCCATGCTGAACTACTACAGGGCTTTTGTGAGGTTCACAATTTATTCCAGAAGCAAGCAAGCAAGTGTCTCGTAAGCATGCATAAATGCTGGCTGGCTGCTGTTTGCTTCCCAGGTGTTATAAGCTGGCAAAGGGTGCTTGGAATGATGTCAAGAGCCTGGTCATGGACCCACAAGCCATTGTGCTACAGCAACCAGCGGTAAGAGTCAAGTCAAAGCAGTTGGTTAACTCACTTCCAACAGCAACACCTGGCATCATGCAGTAAGCAACAGCCACCTTGGGAGTGAGTTACGGGATTAGGGAGTGTGGCAGTTGCAACTCTAGAAGATTGCTGGAGCAGCAGATAACAACACATCTGTAGCCGCATATTGACTCCTGATAGAGCAGTTGTGCATGTCGGATGCAGCACGTGCCACAAATTTATTCTAAAGACAGAGTTTGCTGCCAAGTGCCAATATCGCCCCGTTAATTTTGCATGGGCCTACTCCATTGATGGTTGTTGTAAGACGTCTGAGTACATAATTATCCAACCAGTCACAGAGTTCAAAGGAACATGCTTCTGCACATGACGGGTGCATCCAAGTATGGTGATGCCAACTGCTTTCTACCACTATCCCCACCACCTACAGATTCTGGAGCAGCGGAAGAACAAGGTCAACACTATTGGCCCCTGGCCACCACCGCTCTCCATCCCTGATGAAATCGATGATCTGCCAAACTCTGACATCCCCCGAGGCTTCATCTGCCCCATCACTCAGGCCATCATGAGGCAGCCGGCACTGCTGCTGCATGACCAGACCATCACGCCCAGCAGCTATGAAAAGGAGGCCATCTCTGAATGGCTGACCACACACAGGTGGGCATCAGCAGCCTCATGGCTCGGTCGAGCCAGGTTTTATTCAGAGGTTTGATGAGCGTCTTTTTCAATGGATAATGGAATTCTTGCTGAGGATGACGGCAGGAGCCACAACTTGCTGCAGAGTACTTACCCCTTGCATCAAGAAAAGCCTTTTTTTGAGTTCTCCCCCCTCTCAAGCAGAGAACATAATCCCTGGTTTCAAACAGTGTGTAGCTCGTGCAGGCTTGAGATTGTGCCATTAGTGGTGCTGTATTACAGTCAGTAGCAACTGCTGCTCTCAGTTTACCCCAATACTACCATGATGCACCGGGTCCTTCTGTAGACTTCCTGCCAGCTGAACAGTTCATTTTCCTTGGATAGGGGTCCTTTTGAGTCAAACAGGTTGTGTTCTGTCCTTAATGGGTGTCTGCTGCTGCAGTACTGATCCAAAAACCCCTGGCAGGCACCTTCAAATGAAGACAGTCAAGCTGGTTTACAATGGGGACCTTGCTCGTGCCATTGAGGACTGGGCCAGCCAAACATTGCAGCGAACAGCATCACAGCAGCGTCAGTTTGCATTTATGCAGCAGTTCAGAGTCCGAGCTCAGGAGGCTTTGTTCCAGAGGCAGCAGCAGCAGCCAGGGGGCAGGGCAGCAGTACCAGAGCAGACAGACGGTCCGGATCCATTTGCCAATGCAGCAGCAGCAGCAGCCGATGGAACAGAAGGGGCAGAATTGCATCGGTTGCCTGCAGAGGGCCCAGCCCCAGCAGCAGAGGAGCGAGGTGACACTTGGAACAGGCCCAGCAGTGGGGTCGCTGGCACTGCTACAAACCTCATGCGGCAGTCATCTGCAGCAATTGCAACCGTGGCATCACTGGTGAGTTCAGAAGTGACACTGTGCTGTTTTTGTGCACCATCTGCTCCACCCTTGAGGTCGAGGGAGAACCAGGATGTAGCCACGGCAGTTGCAAGCCACACAGAGATGCTGCTCTTGATCAGGCACCATTGCAAATCCTGCATCTGCTCCACCCCACACAAATGCAGGTTGCAATATCAAGACCAGGTCGTAGTATGTTGCAGTGATCGATGTCTTGTGTATCACGGCTGCAGGCATACCAGCGTAAAGTAGCCACATCCCCTGTTGATTATGTTTGCAGGATATACCAAGTGTTGCTACTGCTGGCTTAGCAGCCTTAGCAGACACCACTCGTCGAATCACAACCCGGGCAGCAGCTAGACGACTTGCGCAGCAGCAGCAACGTCAGCACTATGCAGCAGCAACAGGAGGCAGCAGTAGCAGCGACGATGAAGGGAACGAGTCACCCTTAATGTCGCCCCTGCAGTCGCCTCGAGCAGCACAAGGCACAGGTGCAGCAGGCAGTGCAGCACAGCTTACTAAGACGCTGAGCAGGTCGTCCCCGGACGTCAGCCCTAGGCAGGGGCGTCATGACATTCGTGGCACCGACAGTGATGTTGAGGACCAAGTCCCTCGGCGCTCCCTGCGCGTCCGGCGGAGGACTGCAACACCCGCAGTGGAGTAGAGTTACAGCATGTTACTGACATGGTATGAGACGGAGATGAGCCCTTACAGCATTGAGTGAGCTGACAACTGAGCTGACATGCATGTCATCAGGTTTGTTGTCTGTCCAGAAGCTGTTCAAAATACTCTGTTCAGTGACAATCCAGGCTCAGACCTGCAGCTGATTTCAGTCTATCCCCGGTCTGTCTGCCCCAAACGTGCTTCCAAACTTCCGCGTCACCCTCAGGGAACCAACCCTGCCTTCCTGAAGACAAACTTAGTCTGATCAAAGTCTGATTAGATTGATCTAATCAAAGTCTGATCAAAGTCTTATCGAAGTCTGATCCAAGTCTGATCAAAGTCTGATGTAACTAAAATGATCAAGACGTATCATGATCATACGTCTGAGAGGCTCAGTCATCCTCCTCGCAGATCCCAGTACACTCTATTGAGCACAGGCTACCGTAGGCATGCAACCTGGCATAACAGGACAGACCTGCCAACACACCAAAAATCAATCATGCCATGCGGCACCAGCCTGCGTCGGGAGGGAACCATAGCCTATCTTTCTACTGTAACCCGGTCAGCCAACTGTTGGCCAGCACTTGCAAGGATGGAGACAAAACCCTGTGTGGACAGAAATGTCGTTAAGGGTGTTCTGATATGTTAAACAAGCATTTTTGCACTTATGCGAGCTCGAGGACGGTTTGCGAGTGAACAACAGCATCGGACAGTGCCGAGCAAAGCGCGTAAACGCATTTCGCGCCCCACTATCAGCAGCCTGAGCGGGAGAAAATCGTCTGAACAACAAAGCAGCACTGTTGTAAAGTCAATCAACGGCCAGCAACTAGCCAGCAAGTAGAGGGCTACCTCACAGCAACCGTTTGCCGGGCGGGAAGGAAGCATCGACTAGACAAAATCAAGCCAGCACCTCAACATAGCATCCTCTAAAGCCATGCTGGTTTCAGCAACAGACACAAACAAAGCTCTTTAGTCAGTTGCTGCTGTGATTGCACCGATCTGCAATTATCAGCAAGAGGGCGCAGGTGTGGCCACCTACTAAGGCTAACATGTGCAAAGCCACCACAGTGGCAATACAACGTCACTGATGCACAGCTATACCAAGCAGCCAGCTCAACACCTGCCACTGTTCTTCTTGCAAGCAGTCGACACGGTATGTTTGGGAGTCCAGCAGCAGCAGCAGGACCGTCCTCTGAAGCCTGGTTGTCAGGGCCTGATGCATTGCAGCAAGCGCTTGCGGCTCTGCAGCAGCCTCCCAAGCAGATGTACTCGTTGAGCAGGCAGGTAGATCAAAGCCAAGTCAGACACAGTGGCAACCAAACACAGCAGCGTCTGCACCTGAGACCCCAGCATCATCATGATAGCCATGTCCAGCACCGTGCTGGGCCCCCTGCAGCAGTCCTTGAGGCCTCAACACCCCAGGCTGATCTCAAGGGGCATCCTACATCTGCTGCAGAACAGGACCAGGCAGTCCCCTCACCCCCTGCACAGAATACTATTTACTACCCAACAGGACACCCTGCAGCACCATACCAGCCATGCAACCAGCCACAGCCCACAACTGCACCATCTGCATACTCACCTTGGCATGTCAGGCCACCTGCAGAACCATACCACATACCCAACTGCCCAGGCTACCCACCAAGCCCCTGGCAGCATAGTTACGGCTACTCCATTTCCCCTTATGGTTACCCCACCCCACCTGGCTACCCACCGTATTTGTATCCCCCACCACCAATGTGTCCCTGGGGCTGGCCACCTGTGATGCCAGTGTACGCAAACAGCAACCCTGCAGGCACTTGCGGCAATCCACCACCAGCTGCACCTGGGCCAGGGTTCCCCGGACACCACCAGCAGCAGCAAGCAACAGCACCAGCCCCTGGAATTGCTGCTGCAGCAGGACCCACTCGGCAGCAGTCCATGCAAATTGCTCCCAGAGGGGTTGAGCGTGGCGCTTCATGCCTGCCGCCGGCCAGGCATCCAGCAGCAGCAGCAGCAACAGCAGGTGGAACAAGCACATCAGCTGTAAGGGACTTGAGTACTGGCATCAGTGAGGCCAGGCGCAGTGCCAGGCAAAAGCCAAGACAGCAGATAGTTGAAGAGGCAGACATGTCAGATACATACTTGAGCGATGATGACTGGCTAGCAGAGCTACCAACAAGGCATAGGGCAAGTATTACAGAAGTGCAGAAGGTGATTTACAAGGTTGGTGGCAAGAAGAAATAAACGCTTCGGCTGCTAGTCCTTCATGCCTGTGCAGCTGACAGTAATGCCTGCCACAGCAACCACCTGCTGCTATGGAATCAGCATTGACACCTACCACCATCTCACCAGGAGTGTGTAGATGACCAGGAAACCAAGTCCCTCATGCAATTTCACAGGTACATCCAACACCACGAGTCAGGGGCTCAAGGATGCGGGTTAACCCCACTCTGGTCAAGCAGCATGCCCGCAAGGTCTGTGCTTCTGGGGTGCCGCTGTGGCGCCACGTGGTGTATGTTGGCACTGCAACAGCAGGGCAGGGGAGGAGCAGCAGCAGCAGCAGAGTCAGCTTGACACCCTCACAGGTCAAGCTGAGTCTGGCAGAGTTTGCTGCCAAGGATCCTGCCTTCAAGGCATACCTGGAGCTACCAGAGAACAAAAACCTGCCACGGCACATCCAGACCTTGCTGCTGCTGCTGATGCCAGCTGATGATCCTCTCACCATAGAAGCCGACATAGTGACCACCAGGTGGGCTGTTGCATGCTCAACACAGATCTGATCAGCTGGCTGAGCTCCCTGCACTGCTAGTCTTTCCTGCCCAAGCATCACCACCTATGCTGCAGCACCATCAATGGACTAAATGCCAGGCCCGCTTACTTTCTCACACACCACCTCTCATGGCCTTTGGCACAGGGTCCTTGGGGTTGTCATGCAGGGCAAGCGACCCACCAGCCTCAACAACACGCTGTCAGCGGCCCACTCAGCAGCAGCTGCAGCCTACTGGGGAAGATGGCAACAGGACGCGCTCAGGCGAACTCAAGGGAGCCTCACTTGATAAACAAGTCATTTATTGTATTCTACTACTGTCTGAAAACAACCTTTCAGCTCAGGTTATTTGCAGCAACAATGCATACCCTGGGGCCATATGGCAAACGTTCCCATGACCCTGGGGGGCCCCCAGGCCCTGGCCTGCCACTCCACTCGTCCTCTATTAGCTATGTGCCAACTATATGCCTCAGCATACTGATGGCTGTATGCCCAATGCTAGAAAAGGCAGGCAACTACCTGTGTATGTGCAGCACTCATGGCCATGTCCGCAGGCATACAGCATAAGACTTTGTCGCAGTGCTGCTGATATAGTATCAATGACCCCGCAGATTCAGGGCTTGCTAATCAGCTCATGAGCTAAATATCTGCAGCTGCATGCGTCTGCGCAGACAGGCATTACGAATGCCAACTGTCAATGACTGCTCCACTCTCGTATCATATCTGCTACTTTCCCATGCTGCAACGCCACAAAGTAACAACATAAATTCTGACGGTCAGTCACATGGCGCTGGCCTGGCAAGCTATAACCACACACCTGCAGGGCTCATGGCATTAACACTCAATGCACTCTCCGAGTCTCACTGCATGCTCTCCAGTTACGAGGGGGAGGGATGTTATTGTTCAGACACTGAAGGAAGGGATTAATCACCATTATCCTGCACCCTTGTCAAAGGGCCTTTGGCGTCGCATACAGCAACCAGTCCCCAAATTGCAATGGAGAGCGAAAAGCTCATTGCCAATGTCACAATGAGGCTTTCGGATATGCACAGTATACTTGGCTGGGGTTCACCGAACGACCTCCCACTTCAATTAAGCACAGCCATGAGAGTTCGGACAAAGGCGAGTCAGCCAGGGGTGCCAGCTGCGACGACGGATACGTACCATGTGTGTTTGATTGAGTATAATCCAAAGCCAGCAGATGTGAAGCAGCTACCAACGCTGTCAAAACTTTCGAACACCAAACCTAGGGGCTGGACATCCGCAACATCCTTCACCTATAGAGTGTTTGAACGCCCAGGAAGTGTGGATGAGTGTATTCTATGTCGTGATAAGCTGCAAGTGCACTTGATGGCGGTTGGAGACGCAGCAACCCTGCAGCCAGCAGCAGATCCACAGCATCAAGCTGCAGAGAGAGCTGCAGAAGAGCTGTTGCGAGCTGAGGAGGCAGCAAAGCAACAGCAGCAAACCAGCAGCAACTCTAGCACAGAGAAACCCCACAAATACATGCAGCAGGTTAAGAGCAGTGAGCACGGGTCTCACGCATCTGCTGTTGCAGATATGCAGCACCACATGGTACAGGCTGGCCAGAGTAGTTCGGCTGGTGGTGTGCAGGGCTTTAGCAGTATCCCACATGCAGGGCCGAGCTGCTCCAGCAGCAGCAGCTCCCACCCTGTTGGACAAGTTGGACCTGGTGATTCATCAGCTGGCATGCACAGCAGTAGCAGCAGCAGCCCACTTGCACAACAACCCATCTCCAGTCGTGCATTAGTCTCCTCATCTGTCTTGAGCAGCAGGCAAGCTGCTGCAGAACCACGCGAGTTGCCTGACCCAGCTGCGTCCCTTCATAGCGGCAGCAGCCCCAGCATATCGGCAGGACACAGCAGCCCTGCTACTTCACCACCTGCCTCGGCTCACTGCAGCAGCAGTGTTCCCCAAGGCCAGGTCAGCCCCAGATCTCAGCTGCGTGACATCCTGCAGAAGACAGAAGCATTGGAACTGCAAGCTTGGGATGATGACATTGAAAAAGGAGGTATGCTATGACATGGACTTTGATCTCCTTAGCTTGCCAGCATTCAACGGCATGGCCGCAATATCTTGCACCGTCAAGCTTTGCAGGATAATATCTGCACCACTAGTGTATGTAGCAGGTACCTTGTGTGGAGTGCGTGATGGCACTGCCGTAGTTGGGCTGTATATGTGTGCAGAACAATGTTGATTACTCTAGTTGTTGTCTGCATGCAGGCGAATCGCAATTTTGTCAGTTACTCGCGCGTGCAAGATATCATCTGCAGGGGGCAATGTGCAACATGAAGGAGAAGGCTTTGCATGCTTGTGAGTCGGCCATTTGGGAGTCTGAGCAATGCAAGCAGCAGCTGGTGAAGGTACAAGCAGCAGCAGAGAGGGATATGGCGGTAGCAAAGCAGCAGCTGGCGAATGCACAGGCAGCAGCAGAGAGGGATGTGGCGGTAGCAAAGCAGCAGCTGGTGAATGCACAGGCAGCAGCAGAGAGGGATATGGCGGTGCTCAAGGCAACTGCTGCAGAACGTGACACTCGAGTGGTGCTAGGTAGGTCAACAGTCACTTCAAGGTTTCATACGTGCCATGCTTGGCTCAACTGGACATATAACTCCGTTGGAATTTATTACCATCATGTTTATCAACACAAGTTACCGCTGCATAACGACTTCCAGCTATCCCTGCGGGTAATGGCCTCGCTACACTGAGCTTGCGTCATCTGCCACGATCTAGGCAACACATATGCACTTTATAATATCGCCTAATCACACTTACAGTAAGATCCTACTGGCCGCCGCCGCCGCTGTTGCTGCTGTTGTAACATGAAACAGAGGCTTTTGCCAAATGGATGGCCACCGAGCATGATGCTGAGAATGCCTGCAGCTACAGGTTGACGGCAGGCAGCTATAACAATGCCACCAACAACAACAGTAGCAGCAGCAGCAACGACAATGCCAGCAGCAGCAGCGGGCAGGGCCTTGGCAGCAGTGGCAGTCGTACCTATGGGGCAACAGCCAGTGAAATTTTTGACCATGTGCGCAGAAGCGACTGCTCCTGCACGACAGCACAGGAGTTACTTGAAAGCTGGTACCAAGGCTTTGACCAGGAAAGTCCAGAGGCGCCCATTGTTGTCTACCGTGCACTCAGTGAGTCGTTGCACAACATTGCTATTGTCACAGGTCGCCCTCTGTACCTCCTTCGAGACAGGGTGCCTGTCAAGTTGATGAAGAAAGTTGTGCAGCGGCAGTCTTTGAATGATATACAGCTTAAGTGGGTCTTGAGCTCAGGTGTAGAGCTACCAAACTAGGTTGACTTTAGGGTCAGCTCTTTTGCAGCACACCGTGCATTGTGTGATGACCATGGGTTCAAGGTAGTACTAAAGGCTAGTTGCCTGTGTGACATCCTGAATGCCTCAGGCTGCATGGTGATAACTGAGTAATCAGGTACCATGCGTCCCATGAGCCATCCGCTGGCACGCTGGCTAGTGCCGGGAGGGATTGAAGTCCCCCAATTGTATTGGTATTGGTATTGGTATTGGTAATTGCTGCTGCCATGCTCCGCCTGAGCCTGATTCTCAAGCCTTCTGGAGAAGCTTTGAACATGAAAGTTTAAGAAGCCTGCCTTGGAAATGATACCGAGTGCAGTACACTGCAGTGTAAGTTGAGCTTCTTGTTGTGCACCTGAGCCTCAGAGTGACTGAGAGCAGTTATCAAATCATAAAGTTACAATGTTCAACACGTACCGACTTGAACACTGCTACAACGTGACAATACCTGAGGTACTGACCTAAACAACACTGGCCCAGCCGGCCCTGTGGTGTCGACACATCAGCACATCGAAGCCGCCAAGTTAGGGTGCTTGGGGTCTCAGAGAAATTCGTCGTAGTGACTAGAGGCAGGCTGCCTGAGCTACACCCCAACCTTAGACTGAGCTACACCACACCTTTTAGACCTCCTCATCTAGTTCCGAAGTCAGCGCTATCAAGTTGTTACACGAGTGTAACCCGCCCGTTTGCGAGCCAAGTACAGGCTCATTGGGCATTGCACACTATTTGATCCATGGCAACGCCTATTGTAACATTGGTAGTGGATGCAGGGTCGTGATTGGTGTAGTGGGAACAGCGATTCTCTTACCACTTATAATTCCAATCACTAGATCTCCGGTTCGAACCTTGCCCAAAGTGGTGGGTTCACAAAAAACATTAGGCAAGTCCTCCCTAGTGGCTCGGTTTCAAAAGGCTTTGCGAGTGGCGCCGGGAGTCGCCACAATGTGCTCGCACATTAGGCGGGGGGCAGTGTTACGGTACATAGGGTCAATGCACCCTCGCTGGACATCCATGGCAACGCCTATTGTAACAGGTACTGCATCGCCACATCGCCTCACCTACACTCAGTCACTAGGCTGAGGTTTTAGCTGACCACCACACTGGCACAACATATTCCAGTGATACGCCTTCAAGGCGTGGCCGCACTACAAGACAACCACTGCACGCACTGATTTCAAGCAGAACAGTCTCAGACTGTCACTCTCACACCACCTATTCAGCAGCCAAGTTCAAGGCATTCTGCACCACAGGCACACATAGCATCATCAAGTATTCAGAGAAAAAACAGCTCACACTTCTTCTGCTAACCAGGTGATCATCAAGTACTTGACTAGTCATGAGCTTCAGAATCATCATCTCCTAAAGCTTCAGAGTCCACACTCCCCAGATCGTCAGTGATAGGTGTATTCAATGGCTGAGCATGTAGCGTCAAGATGGCATGTACTGCAGACGCAACAATCCCTTGATCATCAAGTGCATATGGCACAGTGCAGTGCATATGGCGCATCACCTGCAGTTACAAAAGCAGACCGTCTGCGGTAGCGCCACTACCAGACTCAGCCGGTGCCAAACCATCACAGCAGCTCCCTGGCCTTAAGTGCAGTGATCAACAACACACATGAAAGCAGCTGCCCAGGATGTGGTGGGCATGCAAGCACGGGGTACACCAGTCTCCGAACACTTGCTGCCCTCTTCTTGCACCATAGGTGCGTGACAGCAGTTCCTGATCCCTAGAAAAACTTTTGGAAGGTCGTGGACTCGTGCCCTTGTGTGCCTTGACAGCTTAAGTAAGACCTGGTACTGATAGCTGCTGTTTTTGGGCTGGCTTCTGGCTTCAGTTAGCAGCAAATAGAACTTATAGTGGACCCTATTATTCCCTGCTCAGGGATGCAGTGGTGGCTGCTGAATATGGACACTGAAGACAGCGTATATGTTGACAACACAGATAATGTCACAATCATGTATGAGAACTTGACTCAGTTAGGAGAGCTCAGTGTAGTTCTACAGCTAGAATGTCAATACCAGAAGTTGAGGCGTTACTTGAAGTCTCGGATGATTTTTGGTCACTTCGTAGTGAGGATTGGTTTGATTGTGTTGAGGAATACGATGTGGAGATATACCCCCCATGAGCGACTATGTTGGCTCCTCCGGGGCGCCCCTCTGGGGCCAGGTTGTATGGTATGTATGGTATGTAGTTCTTGTCATATAGCTACAACTTACAAGTGCTTGGCGAGTAAGTGTCATGCCTTTTTTGCGCTGCTGTGCCGTTGTTGCAGCTGTTGACACCAGTTGACACCAACCACAAGCAGCAGGATACACTAGAAGCAACAGTCACAGGAGCCCTGGCACCAGCAGCGGCAGGTCTGCAAGCAGCAGCAGATCTGCAGGCAGCAGCAGATCTGCAGGCAGCAGCAGATCGGCAGGCAGCAGCAGCAGGTCGGCAGGCAACAGCAGCAGCTTGGCAGGCGGCAGCAGCAGCAGCTATGCAGGCAGCAATTCAGCAGGCGGCAGCAGCAGGTCCTCTGCAGGCAGCAGCAGAGCGGCAGGCAGCAGCAGCACGCCCTCTGCAGGCAGCAGCAGCTCTCCAGGCAGCAGCAGTTGTGCAGGCAGTAGCAGCTATGCAGGCAGCGATCGTCTGCAGGCAGCAGCAGCAGCTCTGCAGGCAGCGACGGGAGCGACCCCTGTAGAACAGCAGCATCATGGGGAGCCTGAGGCGTCTGCACCACAACAGCAGCATGCTGGGCAGCTTGTTGCCGGGCAACAAAGGCCAAGCATAGCAACTTTGATTCTAGGTGGACTTATCTCTTTTGTGGTGGTAGGGGCAGGACGCGTAATTTTGAAAGAAGTGACCGCAAGTTTGTCTCTGGGGAGCGTCCCCAGCACCAATGGCCACAATATCTGTGGCCTATTGCGTTCAGGCACTGTATTGGTTGGCAGATGCTAGTACTAGTACTAGTACCCAGCATGTGGTGATGTATTGGCAGCTCTTTACTCTGGAGCGCTTCTGCAATGAGAGGTATGGGGCTGACTGGGTACAGAAGACACTTCACAACTGGGGCTTGGGGGTTTCAAAACCCCCTGCGGTCCTGGAATGGCTGTGGACAGTGGTGTCTTAACTCGGTCCGCACCTGTGGCAGTGGCACCTGCCTGGCCGAGCTGCCCATTGTCAGCCTTACATCATTCAAGGCAGCAACAGCACAGCTTGTGGTCAATGACCCCCCCCCCCTTGCTAGCCCGGATTTTATTTCTCCGAGGCAAGACTGTGAGAAGTCTGCAGCCCGCAAAAACTGCCCCAAAACTCAGTCCCAACCTGCGCAGGCTCAGAGAGCCTTGCTCGCCCACTT
>JABEVS010000491.1:0-46600 GCA_018290735.1 Coelastrella sp. MACC-549
TCGAACTTGCAGACATTCTGCCGGATTGAATCTGGCCTGTGTTTGTTTCTGTTTTTGCCCCCATGAGCCATTAGTTGGCTCCTTACGGGTGGAAACCCTTGAGGTAACTTGTAGTAGTAGTAGTAGTGATTATTGCTGTTGTTGTGCATGTGGTGCTCAGCAGGCTGCATGCTCTGTGAATACTATTATTATAACCTTGTCTATGGGGCCTCGTATAAAGCTGGTGATTTGCTGGCTCAGCTATCATAGGTATTCGGAATAGTCTTTCCAGCAGCCGTCTGAGACTGATTATCAGTACTAGTAAAAGCCATCAGATCAGCATGATGCAGGTTGTCACAACTTTGGAGCGTGGCCTACCAGGTAATGGTGGGTATCATTCGCAATTGCGGGTTAACACCAGTATACCCACCAGAATGTGCCTTGAGAGGCAAACACTCAACAGGACCAGACACTATGCAGTCACAGAAGCAGACTCTGGCTGATGCATCCTGGCAGCCAGCCGCTGCACCTGCGAGCCTAGGAGAGTCCGGGGGTGTGGGAAAGGGCCGCCTGTGGCCACATGGAGCCCTGTGGCGGTGCATCCGATGTGCTTGAAATGGCATCTCAAAGAAGTGTCACGATGTCAGCCACACAACACGCCTGCTTATCACGGTGCTCAAGCACTGCTTGACTGGCAGTTGCTCACTTACACATGGCTGATTGCTTCTATAAAGTTTCTATGTAGTACACCACATGGCTGAAAAGCAAACGCAGCGAAAGGCATGGGTGAGCTGTGCACTACGGAAAGGCAGCCGCAGCTTGCATCTGCCATCACCTTGCACAGCTGCGCCCAGCATGATGCAGCACCTGTGTTCTGGACTGCAGCTGCTGTCGCTCCTGTGGCGCAACTGCGTGAACCCTAGCTGGGCGTTGTCGATAGACAACACTGCATCTCCTTGCTTGCCAACCCCCTGGAATGGCTGAATATCCTGTGCAGTGCTGACCCCTGCTCCCCGTCATGTTGCTGCTTAGCTGTACCTGTCCTGCTGCTGCCGAGGGAGTGCGGCACAAGATATCAGCGCATATGCCATGGCATCTCAGCCATTTGTTTCCTTGGCTCTAGCATGTTGACACTGGGGCATTCCCCTTAGCTGGAGCAAGGTGGGAAGTACTCCCCATCAATCTGTGCTCCATAGCGAATGCTCCTTTGTACGTAGCTCTCAAACTGTCGCTGGTTCTCCTGGAACTTGGATGCTGCTTCCTTGTTCAGGGGATCTTCTGGGTTAGGGTCCTGCAACAGTTATCACAACAGTTGACTGTCAAAGAACACTCTGCACATCATTTTTATCAACCGTATCGTTATCAACAACAGGAGATGTTGAAATCATGCAGCAGCTATTGCAAGGGACAATGGCTACTGGTGGGATAGTGAGTGGCAGCAGAGATGCCAGCCAGCCTGTTACGGCAGCTGCTTTGGAATGATTAGGTGACTGTGGAAGACATGGTGACTTAATAATCTGCCAAAGCCTTGCAGTATATGCTGAGGACAATGCCTTGAATCAGGTTTGTGTGGCAAGGAGATAGCCACCGGCTGTGGCATTGATGACTTGCAGTGTATGTGAAGGGTCATGCTGGCAGCTTGTTGGACTCAGAATCTAGTCAAGTCCTTTCTTTTATACCTGCTAATGAAGAAGTATGGGCTTGACTGACAGTAACAGAAAATAACCTGTTCTTTGAGCAGAGCCACTGCTGAGGCTTGCTTGCAGCGCCCCTTGCAGCACGTGCACTTACCAGGAATAGGAATTGGAGTCCATAGACCACACTGCTGATTGAGAGCACAGGCTTCCAGTCCTCTCGCAGGATGTTGAGGCAGATGTTGCCCTCAAGATCAATGTTGGGATGATACACCTGCAGCAGCAACAAGAAGGACAGCAATAGCAGTGGGGTGGCAGCAGCAGCAATAGGGTGGCAGCAGCAAGAGCAGGTGGTAGCAATGGAGGACAAAAATAGCGGCAGGAGTGGGATGATCATATCAGCAGCAACAGCTGCGGTGTTAGTGTGTGTGCCAGCATTCAGTTGCGCCGCATGCACACGTCCTTCATTGTCACACACAACAGCTCGCTGACTTCAGTTGTATACGACCAAAACGTGTTGACGGAACAATCGCGCAGTGTCTGGAGCATTGCAAGCCTGCTGCTGTGGTGGTTTTGCAGCGGAGCAGATATTTCATGCTGGAGCGTTGCTAACTTTAACGCTAGCCCTGTCTGTGGTGTGCTGCCTGGAAGTATTTAGCATGCATGCCTGCAGGCTGCTACCGCTGCCGCATTCGTAGACTGTCAGTTATGAAGCCAACAGGCAACAGATGAGAAGCCTGCAGCGCCGTCTAGCGCCTGCTGCTGCACCTGCTGCTGCGCACCTTGGTCTTGCATTTTACTTTTGGTGCATCATATGGATAACCCGTTGAGATTACAAAGTCAAATACAAACTTGCCGTCCCTGCAGACAGCAGTACAATGGTGAGGTCAGGTATAAGGGTTTGAGACTTTGGCACATCATGGAGGTTTGCAGGATGCAGCAGTGCTCAGTTGGTCACAGTCCCTGGAAACAATAGTACAGACTGGTACAATAAGACAGCACGCAACTGCCACATTGCGCCAAAAAGGCAGCCGTGCAGCTGCCTGCATGCTCATAAGGCTGCTGTCGCGAATGCAGCTTTGGGTACGCTGATGTACCTGTAGATGCCTTCATCTGGTCTGATGGTGATGACGAAGTGCATGGGCTTGTCCTTGCCATCTGGAAACTCTATGCTTATATTGGAGGGCAGCTGCAGCTCTGACAGGTCTGCGGATAACCACATCAGGGTTAGTTGATAACCCATGACCTGCCAGCCATCTAGTGCTGCAGCAGCATTTCCGGGCAGCGTGTCTACCTTTGTTCAATCGCAACTCTCCAGCTGACTGCTTCGGCTTTCCTGTAACGGTTGCTGCCGCTGCTTTTTGTTTATCCTGTTTAAATTCAGATACAAGGTGAGGCCAACATAATTGCAGAAAAAGCCACTGCATGCACGGGCGGAGAACGAACCTTCACAGTGAAAAGCTTGATCATGGCTACCTATCACAATATACTCTGTTTCTCAGGCAAGTCGAGCCTGACCAAGACAGCAAAAGCTATCAATCTGACGTGAGCTCTTCTTCCCTACCACTACTAGCAGGATCGGCGTGCAATTAAAGCCAGATGCTTTTCACATTCGTACCGAGATGGTTGAGCGCGTTGGCATAGTGTTTAAGTGGAACCTGTTAAACGCGCTCGAGTTGGTCCTTCAATTTCGGGCCTTGGCTAGCACCACAAATGTCATTCTTGTTTTCTGCGTGATGATGAATTGAATATCGTGTAGACAGCTCGATGCATGCATGTGCATCATGGACGTGTTCTGTTCAGACTCAACAGCATGCAGCAGTCATGGGAATTTTCCAAGGCTATTTCTCATCAATTTTGTTCACCAGATATGGCAAAAAATGACTTGCTACTGCACACTTTACTGCACTGCTGCAACACCAGCCTAGATGCTGCTGCTTCTGCAGCAGCAGCTGTACTGCTGATATGTACAATAAGCGCAATATCAAACAGTCTGATGTACCTGGACTACTAATAATAATAATCAGTACTTTGCAGCCATAGCATTTACTGCCATCTTGGCCCCGCCTCAAATCTACCCAGTACCACTTTCGGACAAGTACCTTGACTAGACATTGATTGTAAGCCTTCTTTCAGAAAGGAGGATTCAGCCCGCTATATGGGCAACCTGCCAGGTCTACAAACTTTTGTCACTCACATGGCATGTCATATGCAGCTGCCCTGACCTACCAGCTACCCTACACCTAAGCAAGTACTCTAGCGCAGTCGCACGTCTGCTCATATACCAGTTCATCCCGGTGTTGCATGGCTCCATCTCTTGTACAGTACAAAACAATCCATCCGAGCTAGTAGCATCGCTGCTATCATGCACCACTGTGGAGCCAGCATGTTGCCAATCAAAGCAGCAGCCACACAACTGTTGAAAACATGCAGCCAGCTGGCACTGCCCACTACCTAGTACCACCATCAGTGCTTGTCATCACACCACACATGACTTCATCAACTTCCATATGAAGTTCAGTCCAGTGGGATCAATCCCAGTGGGGTTGATGTGACTCGTCTCCGATATGATTTACATCCTCACATGGCTTGTGCCCGGCACAGCTGCCATTGGATTGATCGCGACGCCAACCGCCATCTGGGCTGTCTGTACCAAGCCAGCCGCAACGTCAGCTGCTGCCCGCCTGAGGGTTTTACGTTTGCGGTAAACCCCGTAACCCAGTAGTACTGCTGCACCTGCTGCTGCCGCAAGCTCCCAGGGCTCTAAGCCGCTGAGGTTTAGGGCTTCAAGTGTACCCTGCATGGAGCGAGATGTGACATGTTATGTTTTGAACAATGACACAGTTTTGCGTGGTTTGTTGCACATACAACTGGCACGTGAATGAAAAATGACACTGAGAGACAACAGAGCGAACTGTACACATAGGTAGATGTGTGCTGCTGCTGCTGCTGTTGCTGCAGTCTCCACAGACGGCCGAGGCAGCAGTGACCGTGATTATGGTAGTGGCGGACGTGAGTTTGTAGTTTTTGACAATGGTGGAGACAGAGGTTGCTGAGGTTTGAGACCACACAAGCAAGTGGCGGTGATGCTCCAGCAATGATGAAGTTGCTGCACTGTTGTAAAGTCAAGTATGATTGATCAGAGCCAACACCTTCAACACACCTGCACTGTTTCCGACTGCCAAGCTTCATTGGCTTTGCTGCTCACCCATCCCACCAGCGACTGCTGCTGTTGCTCAGCAGTGGCAGGCCCTACTGTCTTGCCGGCGCTGCTACTGCTGCTGGGTGCACTACTGACTGCTGCTTGCAGGACTGGTGTCTTTGAAAAGCCAGGCTTAGCCTGGTCTCTGCTATCAACGTTGCTGCTGCTGCTGCTGTCTGTCAAGTGAGACTTCACAATCCTTGCTGCTGTTGAACTGTCAACAGCAGCAGCAGCAGGGGTTACATCTTTACTCTGCAGCCCCAAGCCGGCATTGCCTTCCACATCATTATCAACTAGCAGTCCTGTCATGGTACAAAAGACATTCTCAGTCTGTGTACAGACTCCCGGCATGGTGTGCTGCTGCTGATGATGATGATGATCATCCGAAATGCCTGTAACTGTTGCATACAGACTGTCCTCAGCTGCTGCTGCTGGTGCTGCTGCTGCTGCTGCTGCTGCTGCTTCAGTGGTGAGATGGCTGCTGCACTGTTCTTGTTGGCTGGCATCTGCTGATGTAGCAGCATCCACTGCTGCTGCTGCTGCCGCCTGTGATGGCTGCGTGGAGCCGGTCTCCCCCTGGCCCAACACAACCTGATCCACTGCTGCATTCCAACAGCTCTGACCACCCACAGAGTGTGAGGCTGGTTGACCATTTCCTGCTGCCTCACCTGCTGCTGCTGCTGCTGCTGCTTTGCTTGCTGCTGCTGCTGCTTTTGGAGAAAGTAGTCCAACATCAGCTGAGCCCCCAGATGCCGCCCTTTCCGCCCAGCAGCAGCTGCTGCCACTGAGAGCTGCACTGGCAGATGGCCCTAAATCACTCACACACACAGATGACACAACATCATCTGCATCAGCTGCAGCTACATTATCATCTGTAATGCAATGCTTGATGACAGTTTTATCATAGAGTTTTAATGACTGAGGTTCAGCGCATTGGTCGTTTGCGGGAGCCAAGCCAGGGGCTGAGTGAGCTGCTGCTACTGCTGCTGCTGGCAGTGATGTATTGTCTGGTGTGTTGTCTTCTGCTGCTGCTGTGGCTGCCTGTGTTGATGCCCAGTCAGCAAGTCTTTCCTCCTGCAGCACCTCTTCGGCTTCCTCCAACTCCAACAGCAGCAACTGCAGAGTAGCAAAATAAGCATAGAATGTGTGTGAAGTATAGCTGAGCCCCGACAAAACCATCCTACACTGCAGTCAAATCATTGTTAGTACAACTTGATGTATGAGTATGATGAAATCTACACCTTGTCATCATCCCACATACAACTGAACCTGTTATCTACAAACGTCTTTATGAGAGCGACTCAACTGCAGTTCAGGGTAGTTTGGTATATCTTATACTAGACTCAATACATTATGTTTCTGCAATGTGCCCGCCTGACCTCTTGTTGCTCCACAGACAGTCCGGCTCCTCCTGCCTCCAGCCAGGTTGCTGCTGCTGCAAAATCATGACAGGCGTTGCCCAGCAGCTGAATCGCATACAGGCGAGACAGAGCCATGGCATCTTCACGAGGAAGTGCTGCACACACACAACAAAAGACAGCAATATATGTCATATTTGAAAATTATCTCGTAATAAGGGTTAGCAACAGAGCAGGATTTTCAGCAGCAATCGAAACACAACAGCAAGGAAAACCACCAAAAGCAAGAACCCAAAAGCAAACAACATAGTGGAAACAAAGGTGATTTGTGTACAAGGATCTGCATGTAGACAAGACCAGAGGAATTGAAAATTTTGATCTGAAATGTCCCTGCAGCAAATGTACTGCGTGTATATTATACCAAACAATCACAGAATGCAAAATCTCACATGCCAATTCTTATGACGAGTTAAAGAAAATGGTTCTAACAAACATCCAGAGCATGGTCATGACTTACGTGAAGCATTCCCAGGCCTCATGGGAAGCACAAGGGCCTCACAGCAGAACAGGAAGTCCGCAGCCACCAGAAGCTGTCGACAGATAATTGCTGATGGTCTGACAGACAGTGCAATCCAGTTGCTGCAGCTGTAGCAGCAGCAACTGTCTACAAGGTGGCTGTATGACAGGTAGATGGTGCTCATTTGCTGCTGTCACTGCTGCTGCTGCTGCTGCTGGATGGCGTATGAGTAGTGGCTCACCTGAGTTGCTGTTGCAATGTGTCACGTACTTGCTGAGTGTGGCACGCGCGGCATCTGTCTCTCCAAGTTCAACCGCCACAACACCCCTGTGACAACAGATGTAACAACAAACATGACAACAGGCGTGACCAACGATGTCATAACACATGTAACAACTTGATGCAACAGTGTCAACATACAGTCATGATCAAAGTGCCAGGGCAGATGAGCTTAGCGCAGCAGGCAGGACATGCTCTGTGTATAAACAGCTTTACCTAGATGCTAGTCAGAGAGATGCATGGAGACTATGTTTCGAGCAACAGCAAAGGAAGAGTTGAGAAAGTCACGTATCACTGGAAGACAGCAGTAACATCAACTGCTGCTGCTGCTGATCCTGCTCGGCTGCTTGCAGGGGTTGAACGTTTTCAGTTCAGCAACCACCATACAGCGTGCCTTTTGTTGCTGTAACGAGTTGTCAGTACAGGCAGCTATAGATTGTACATTTGCGGAGGAAAAAGAAGTAAATGAAAAAGAAGAAGGAAAGTGATTTGAAAGTTGGTTTGCAGCAGCTGATGGCAGCGCACCACAGCAGGATGGTTGGTACTGGCAGTTGCCAGATGGTATGGCCACACTGCGTCAACAGCACTTCAAGACCAGTCAATCTGCGACCAATACAGAAAACGTTGCGTGACAACATCGTTGCCACACCCCTTTGCTGTTTGTTCGAGGTTGTTGGTATGGCAGGTGACAAGTAAGAAGGACTAAGCACTTGCTGGGCCCCTCTGCGTAACAATGCGTACTTAATGCGCGGTGCGGCCCACCTGTTGCACTGATAGTCTGCCTGGATCAGCACGCAGCATCCTCGACCCAACAATCGAGGGTCTTGGACTGCTTTCAATGCTTTTAGAGCGCTACTGTGGGCAGCTTTGAGCAGGCCCCTAGACAGCTGATCCTCAGCGCAGAACACGTCATCTTCACTAGATATAGCCATTCAGTAATTTAATGTTGCATTGACGTGCCCCACGTGGCGCGGTGGGCAATAGACAGTTGCTGGGATACTTGTAAAGCAACTGTCAGGCAGTTGCTGCAGAAAGATGGAGTTGATAAATCTGAAGTCAAGAAAACACTTCATATGTACGACTGTGGTCTGCATGAGCATGTGAGGCAGCGTTGGTTCGAGAAAGCGAAAAGAGCCTTCAGGGAGCGAGTTGTTACTCCGTGACAGCCCATGTGCGTTCCTGTTATGTGGCGATCGCTGCATGTACAACACGTATGTTCTGCAAATGTCCGTTAAGAGCGCCTTGTAAGATCCCATGATGTTGGAGCTGCGAACCTGCGCAAGGAATATTTCATCTCAGCCGCTATGATGGCTAGCGATCCCAGGATAGTCCCGGACAAAAATCAACAGGGCGTTTATTACGTTGAGGGCCAGCAGTGGTCGGTAGGTGGCATGTCTGCGCATGTTCACAGGATTCAATGGTCCGAGTTGGGTTACTCATGTCGATGTACGCGCGCTCTGTCCAGGTCGGCGCTCGTTATACTCTGTTAAGAGTACTGGGGTGTGGTAGCTTCTCAAGCGTTGTGTCAGCGATCGACAACGAGACGCAGGAGCATGTGAGGACCAACAGATGCTGCTACGTGCAAGCCACAAATCCGCTGTACATAAACCAACTACTCGCAGCCACATTACACCAGTATACACCAGTATAAAGCCTTATTATGCCATGCTTGGGTTTTTCCTACGCCTGAGGTGGATCAGCAGCAGTAGTACTGGTCCCAGCAGTCAGTGTCAGGCCTTTTTCCCCCTAGGCTGTATGTATTCCCAACTTTTACACACGTGTCATCAACAGCAGTTACACAGTTAATAAAGCAAAGCTGCCATGTGCGGCGGTACCTTGCAGGTGGCCCTGAAGCGTGTTGCTGATGTGCTGTCAAATTCAGAAAATGCAAAGCGTGTGCTGCGGGAGGTTTGCATCCTTCGGCGCCTGGAGCACCCTCACATCATCGGTCTCAAGGACGTCTTCCTCAAACCCTCGTCAACAGGTCAGCGGTATGAGTATGTGGTGGTCATGTCAAGCCCATTCATGCAGTCTGGGATTAAACCATCACAATCCTATAGCAGACGTCTCCTCAAGTTTGTTGAAAAGAAATTTCAGGCGTCATCTGCTATAGGATTGTGATGGTACCCCAGTGGGGCAACTGTGATACTTACTCATCCACTGCCAGTGCTATCACCAGGGTTATTGCTGCTGCTGCTGTTGCTGCTGTCATGCAGGTCGGTACATGTACCGCAAGGGTGCCCTAGTCCCCACAAGCCTTGACCTCTACTTTGCCTTAGAGTTCTGTAAGCAGGGAGATGTTTTCCACCTGAAAGGGCAGCTGTCAGAGCATGAAGTCAAAGCAATCATGTTACAACTGCTGTCAGCTGTGCAGTACCTGCACCGTAATGGAGTCTGGCACAGAGACATCAAGAGCGCAAATATTCTGATGACCTATCATAACGGCATCAGGTGGGTTCATACAGCAGCAGCAGCGGCAGCAGCGGAGGCGGCACTACAGTCTGTACCTTATGTTCTGCTGCTGGGTCACGGGTGAAGGAGACTCTTGATTTTCCATCACCTGTGACCCAGCAGCAGGACAAAAGATGCAGACTGTGATGCACTCCATGATGGACTCCATGATGGAGTGCACCACAACACGTGATTCTTGAGCCTCTTGTCCAAACTCAAAGAATTACACAACAACCAGTTGTTGGTTTGTCAAGGCTTAGTGCACTGCTGCTGCCGCTGCTGCTGCTGCTGCAGGTACATCAAGCTGGCTGACCTTGGTTCAGCCCGTTCAACTCTCCTAGAGCAGCACCCGACTCAAACTGATACATCAGGAGCCTTGAGCAGCCAGCAATACCTCCGCCAATCTGCTAGCTGGCAGCAGCAGCAGCAGCAACAGCAGTACGTCAATAGCACTACGCAGACAAGCGACGATGGTGGTGATGCAGCTGTTGCTGCCAACGGAAAACACAATCACCACCAGCAGCAGCAGCAGCAGCTGAAGGGGTTGAGTGACCATCTACGGCACGACTCTTTGGATTCAACGGGGTCTGGGGGCCGGCGGCAGCAGCAACAGCAGCATGAAGGCAGCAGCGGCAATGGGCTGGGTTTGCGGCCGAGTGGACCTCCTGTCCACCACTGTGACAGTTTCTCACACGATGTGAACAGCAGCCCAGCTGACATCTACGCCAGGTGAGATGATGACAGAGCACCTTCATATGTTGACGATGGTAGAATTGATGATGGCTGCTGTCAGGCACCTTACCAGAACCGTGTTCAGAGTATCTGACATAGCAGTAGTAGTAGCAGCAGCTGCTGCTGCTGTGATTGGTGCCTGCTAAGATGCCATGTGGGCAGCAGTATCACCAATGTGGCTGATGGTGTTTTGCCCATTTTCCAAACGTGAATGTGATGTGTCAATGTAATTGTAAATGTGCTCAACACGAGCTTGTAGTGTCTCATCGCCACATTGGGCACATGACACATCATCATTTCACGACCATCAACATTCACGGCTGTACTAGCTATGCTAGATAGCTTTCTGCTGTCAGTCGTTGTATCATAAGGTACTGTGGGGTTTCATTAAGGTACAGAGTATGCTGTGGTGTCCCTGAAAGAACATCAGAAGATACTCTGTACCTTACTGATGGCATACATTACACTGCTGTGTGTTAAGCTTGACACCCGCTGGCTGCTGGCTGCAGCTCTGTTGGTGCTGCTGGCCGGAGGTAGGGGCTTCAAAACCCTCCCTATACATTATGTTCGTTCGCACAGTCAATCTGTCACACCAGAGCACTCACTCCCTCACTCAAAGAGTTTGTTTGTCATTTGCTCTGAATCCATATCACTTCATAATCATTATTTTCCACTTCTTGTTGCATCTCAGGCCTGTGATTGGAGGAGGTGGGGGGTTCAAGTCCCCCCTCACGCGCATGGTTTGCACCCCCTGCTACAGAGCACCGGAGGTTGTGATGTCCCGGGGTGGATACACTGAGGCCATTGACATGTGGGGAATTGGATGTGTGTTTGGAGAGCTGCTGCAAAGGGTTGCCTGGATCGGCAAGGCCACCACACCACAGCTGCAGGTGGGGTCTATTGCCCTGTGTGGGCATGTAGAAATTCTTCGATAGGAGGAATGTTCTGTTGTCGGATTCTTTCACCGTTTCAGCTGGTATTCAGAAGCAAAACATTGGTTTTGAAAACCCTTGAATCCAGTAGGAGAATTGCAAACGTCAGGCACGTCATTCCCGTTATATACAACTGTAGTAAATAACAAGTGTCGAGACTGAGTAATGAGTGATAGGTTTACTGCTGGTAAGTGTGTGTGCACATGATGAGTGTGTGGCTGCAAGCTCAAGCACTAACCGATCAGTCACGACAGTGACACCTTGCCTTCCCTTGAACAGCCATCTTGGATTAAAGCAGACGTGTTGCCTGACAGAACAATTACTACTAGTTCTGGCTTCATCAGTAATATGTTCTTTGAAGAAGTTTCAGCCTGTGCTGAATTCAACTCATCATTACCTGTCACAAGTGATTTTATATGTTGTGTGTCTCTGTTTTCCTTCTCCCGCTGCTGCAGGTTGCTCCTGTGTTTGCCATCCACGGCATGCCAGCCACCCCTGTTGAAGGTGAGCACTACGCTCAAGGTCCCGGAAACAGCGTCACCCGCACGGAGCTGTCGGCGCTGTTTGCGGTCATTGGGGTGCCATCGTGGCGATGCATAGAGTCTGTCACAAACCCAGCCTGGCGGAGATATTTGCGGAAGGTGCCACCCAAGTAAGCACAGTACATACAAGATGTGCAGTGATGTATGTTTGCCTTTCAATATGCAAGTGTGAAAATCCTATGCACCAGCATACGAGATATTGTTGATCCAAAAAGTATGTTGCGTCGACTGCTTGATTCAGGTAACCCTTCTTAAATGAATCTAGGGTTGCCTCACACTACTGCTGCTGTTAAGCTGTACAGCGCAACCAGATGTTTGTGCAGCCCGAACGCAATACAATGCAACTACTCTGCCGCAGATACTAGCATAGTATGCTGCAGATTGTGCAGCAGTGTTGTTGGGGGTTGATCGCTCTGTAACTACTTTGAGCTACATCATGCATGCAGTCCTTCATGATATCACTGCTTGTTTCAAAGCTAAAGTTGATTTTCAGAACAAATGATGAATTCCTGGACACTGTCAGAAACATTTCCTGCACTGCCCAGTGGTGGTTTCACCGTCATTTTCCTTCTTCGTATCTGCAGGGCGCCCACGCTGTTCCGTCGCTTCGGTTCCGCCGGTGAAGTCGCGGTCGATCTCCTCGCGCGCCTCCTCGCGTTCGACTCCGCGCGCAGGTGCGGCTGTGAGGAAGCGATCGCTCACGAGTACTTTGAGGATCTTGTTCGTAGTGACAACAAAGACATTGAACAGATGGATCCTGTGGTACAGCGGACTGTGAGTGATGTGGCGGCAGCAGCAGCAGCGGGAGTGGATCAGGACATGGAAGACCTGAAAGGTATGATGGCCCTTAGTGCCAGGAAAACACATGAAACATACTAAGATTGTGGACACTGCAACATAGTTTGCTTCTCTAATCCTCAAGATCCACCCAGGCTTTCTTCCATTGTTGATTGTGTAGCTGTTCATAATGTTAGTCTGCTGCAACGTAAGTGAGTATATATGTTACTTTTGTTCCTCCCAGTCTCCTCCCCACTGTACCCTGCCCACAGTGGGGGGCAGACTGGGAAGAATAAGAGTCATATATATATTCACTTACGTTGCAGCATTAGTCCTGAGCAAACATGAGCAAGCCACACATAGCGCATCAAGTACAAAGTCATGCATAGCCAGTCATGGCAACACATCATTGTTTGATATGCTCAGATGCTGAGAACTGTCTGGTGTTTGAAGATTGTAAGCATTTTGCTAAGCCCGAATCGTCCCTCTACAACCCGTGCAGGAGGGCTCTGAGTGCTGCACTCCGTGTGCATCCAAGCGGGATATTGCTGTAGGACTAGTTCTTGCCTGCGTTACTGGTTATAGTCCATTTTTTTTCTATTGAAGAGTGTATCACATGTCCATTACATACACCCAAGATACTGTAAAGGATCTGTTGCTTCTAGATTTGAGTCGACAGAAATTGGCAGGTACTTGGCTGTTATTTTTTTGAGCACTTTTTGCCAGTGTTCAACCATGACTGCATTCTGCTGCTGCTGCTGTGTCTGTTGAACAGATTTCAGGGCTCATCCAGCAGTCATACCCCGCACAGGCAGTGTGCTCAAAAGGGCTCGCAGCATTAGCCTGGAAAGCCCCTCACAGGCAAACGCTGCTGCTTCTCCTGCTGCTGCTGCTGGGGGTGATGCTTTTGGCACTCTGCCCAACATACAAGCCAGCTTGACTGATCCTTTCATGTCAGCAGCAGCAGCAGCAGCAGCAGCAGCACAGAGGAGCAGCAGTGGCATTTATGTTGATGATATGGATCTTGATAGCAGACCTCCAGCAGCAGCAGCAGCAGCAGCAGTAGGATCAGATGCAGCGCTCCCGCCGCTGCCACCTAAGCCTCTGGCAGCAGCAGCAGCAGCAGCACTAGCACCCGCTGGTGCTTCAACCCCTGCTGCTGCTGCTGCTGCTGCTGCTGCTGCTGGTAGTAGTGGTGGCTTGCTGCCGATTGAGAACAGCTTCAGGGTCAGCTCCAGTGGTCAGCACTACTATGAGCTGGATGATCCTGCTGCTGCTCTGGCAGCACTGGAGCATGACATGGCAACACTTATGACAGTGGATGCTGCGGTAAATACCCCATGCGTGTATGCATATCTGCATGTATGGATGTGTCTGCCAAACAGCTGGAGTGTACTGCTATGAACGACGTCAACGTGCTCAGAATTACATAGTAAACATATAATATCTCAGAAGTGAATTGGGCAGAAGTGAATTGGGAAAATCATTTTGCAAACTGGATGTTACACACAGTTACACATGGATATGTTCCATGTCTCAGACGGTGCTCTCCACACGTGCATGAAACTTCACAAGCAAACCAATTGGCATGAAATTCAAACATGACTGTGTAATAATGTACAGCTAAACTGTATGTTTACAGTTCTCTTCTTGCCGTGAATGGTATACATACACTTTTCTCATTGCGCCAACAAAATCCGCCGCCGCTGCCGCTGCCGCTGCTGCTGCTGCTGCTGCCAGGTTGACACTGCTCCTGGTGGTCCTCCTCCTGCTGCCCCACAGCCGCTGAGGGAGCTGCTGGAGCGGGAGGTGCAGGAACACAAAAACCACCTGGAGCGAAGGAGAAGCATGGTGAGAGATACTCTTATACATTTTAGACGCATCCATATCTTTAGTACCCAACATGTATATTTGTGTTCATGTATATATCTATTACATGCTAACGACCATGGAGCCACAGTGTATATTAATCTTTAATCTCAACAGAAGAAATTGTTTTTGGCAGAATGCAACAGCTGAGCGTGAGTACATGTGTTTAATGCCTTAGAGCTGGCTGAGGCACTAAATGCCAGAATGCAGTAACCACGTACTGGAAGTAGTAAGCCAGGCTATCACAGATATAAAGCACTGGCGCCAAGAGCTTTGTGCTTTGCTGTATGTAGGCACTTGTGAGCAGCACTGCTGCTGCTGGTGCTGCTGCCACTGCCAAAACCTCGCCTCCTCAAAGCCCACTGCTAGCAGGTCCTCCTGGCACTGCTGCAGCTGCTGCTGCTGCTGCCAATGGCAGCATTGCCCGGCAGTGGCAGCACTTGCAGCCTGATCCGGGACCGGCTATGGATGCCAGCAGGATTGGTTTCCAGAGAATGCCACATCATGCAGGTTTGTCGATTGTATTTTCTTGATTGTATGTATGCTGTTTTAGATTGCTCTATGTATGTGTTTTCATATGTCTGCAACACAGCAAGTGACAGGCTTTTGCACAATAGGTTACCAATTATACTTTTCATTGTTGGTCAGTGCAATGCATGTGTAGAAGCCTGCAGCGTGACGGAAACCTCCAGTTTAATCATGGATGTTCAGGAGTGTCGAACTCCTGAATACTATTCAGGCTGCAATCAAACTGGATCAAATTGGATGTTTCTTTCAGAGAATTCTTGTAGTGCCACACTGCCGCCGCCGCTGCTGCTGCTGCTAAATCAAGTGACTTTCTTGTTTGAAAATGTATTGTAAGATGCAGTTACTTTGATACTGCTGCTGCTGTAGATGCTGAGCAAGCTCACCTTGAGCCTGAGCAGCACCTGAGAGTTGGTCGACATGGAGAGTGGGCACAAGATGCCCTGCAGGTGTGTAACAGATCATCATTTGCTACCAGGGATACTCACACTTACAACATGCTCTATGCTCATTTGTAAATTGATTACCATAATACTTTGATTACCATGAAACTCTGATTACCTTGATGCTTTGATTATTTTTTTGCAAATCCGGGCCTGCATATCACCTGCATGTGTGCGTGTGCTCTCCTTAGCACATCCTGTGCGGGCAGGCATCAGTGTTTTGGATAATTATGAACAGCATCTTTTTTGTGGCGATCAAAATCATTTGTGGGTTATCATACCTCTTTCAACAGTACTGCGGTCAGTGGGATTGTGTCTTGATGGCCCCTGTGATCAATCCCAACTCTGTAACCATGAGTGCGCCCCCAGCACGCAACACAGCATCTGTTCTTTCCCCTCATAAAGTACCGCCTTCACAGCTGGCCGGTGATACTTATTGGTTTAGGCAACTGCTGCTGCTGCTGCTGCTGCTGCTGTGCAGGCTGGTCCCCGGTCAGGCACTGTATGGGGGGTGAGCCTGGTGCCAACAGGCTGCACTGAGGAGTCACACCCAGAGATAGCAGCAATCGTGCGCAGCCAACACAAGAGGTAGTCAGCAGCAGCAGCAGCAGCAGTAGGGGCAATGACAGCGGCAGAAACGACAACGGCAGCATTGCTAACCACATTAGCAGTAGCGTCAGTGAAACTGTGCTTGAACTTATTGAATAAGCTGCTTAACACAGCCAGGATACCAAGCATTTGGCAACAGCAGGAGCAGCAGTAGCAAGAAGTAGATGTCGTCATGCTGCTGCTGACATGATCAAGGTGATCAATTTGGAGTTGTAGCTCAGCAGGGGTTGTAGCTCGGCACTCACATCACAGTGATAGAGGTTGACAAGATGTTGATAATAGTAGCAGAAACAACAAGTTGTGCCTGGGTCTGCTTTTGCACTGGTGCATGTTCCTTTTAATTGGAAGTAACAGAACATAACATGTCCATGACAGTATATATCTTGTGTAGATTTTTCCCTTAATCAGCCAGAATTTGTGACCAATGGGCAGCAAAACACATAGCAGTCATGTTTGTGCAGGGGATGCTGTCAATCCCAACGAGTGTTTTGGGGCATCTGCTACAGACACCTGAAGACTGTGTTGTTATTGTGAGCATAATGGCGGTGGAACCGCTCAGCCTGGTGTTGCAATGTCTGCTTTTTGAATGGGGCCATCGCGGCATGGCTGATGCAACTATGACACAGTGTTTATGGCTGGATTCAACCCTTCAAAGTTGAAATGCATTATGTGCTTGTCGGATGGTACATCATGGGTTTCAAAGTGTTGTGTACTACGTCATCATACATAGTACTACTATAGATGATTTAACCAGAATGGAACAAAGATATTTGAGTACATGCATATGGATTCCAATTATAAGTATGCGTGAGGTCCTGTCTGTTACACCAGTCTGAGTTCAACCTAACATAGCATCATCCAATGATTGCCCAATGATGATCTGCTTGAGGCACAAGCTTGTGCTGAACAATTGTCTTGCAGTTGCAACTGCAAGACAAACCTGACGGCTATTGCGACGTGCAACAGAAAACTATCTTGTGTATATATCGGATGGACGACTATTTTTTATTGGTATCGCAACAAACCAAGAAACGGTCTCCACTTGACTTCTTGAAGCACTACGCCACAATGTGATGGGGGACCCGAAGGAATGTTACAGCACTACGGCACCATCTACGCACGTCAAAAACAAGTCACAAGCTCCTCACATGTGCACGAAGGGGAGTGCTGCTGGCAGCTCAACAACTTAGCACTTCAAATGTGCACCAAAAACCAAACCCAAGGGCTTGCTGGGACAGCGTCAGACTGAGGGTCGGACGCTCAGTTGTGCACATCAGCACTGTGTAATGTACATGATAGTGTTTCCCACTCAGTCGCAATGCTTTCGCAACTACCACTTTTGCAGCTCGACACCTACTCGTGATGGGCAACGTCGTGGTCAAGGGCAGGCAACTGCCCGGTCTAGCTACTGAAGATTCTGCTGCTGCAATTGAACGTATACGCAGTGACCCCGATCTGCTGAGGGCGAAGTCCTCTCGTGTGAAGGGCACGGTAATCCACCATGCAGCATATGCTGGTGATGCGCAGCTGCTGGAAGGGATTGTTGAGCTCGTCAAATCCTGGCAAGTTCTATTGAACAGGAGTAGCTGTGCAGCAAACGGCAGTTCCATGCGGCAATGCAGCTGATGCCTTGCTGTATTCCCCTGTCTGTTCTTTGCCTGTCCTGCAGGGCTGAAACCCCAGAAGCTGCTCAGCAACAGCTGCATATGCTGCTGAATCAAACGTATGGCTTACGAGTCACGCCACTTATGGCAGCATGCTCAAGCGGACATGCTGATGTGGCAAGGCTACTGCTAGACAACGGAGCAGACCCCTGGAGGATTGACAGGCGTGGCGGCAACACCTGCTTGCATCAAGCTGCGTCTGGTGGGCATGCGGACGTCATAAAAGTACGCACTCCGCTCACGGTGCAAGGCCAGTATGTGGCCACTGACCATTGTTGATGCATGATAAGCAGCAGCGGCATGAATTATCAGCCACAGCTTGTTGGGGTACCTGGCTGCCTAGTGTGTAGACTGGATCCTTGTCACTTGGCCGCTTGCCTGAGCTCTTTGTGTTGATGATCTGACTGCCGCTGCAAGCCATGGTGGGCTTTCTGTGCTAATATTGAGTGTCTGTACGCTGCTGCTGCTGCTGCGCAGGTGGTGTTGCAGGCATCGGCAGCAAGCAATACTACTGCAACGAGTGGCGGCCCAGTATTGCCTAGCGCAGCAGCTCAAAGTGGACAGCCAGGCCATCATGCAGCAGGAGCAGCACAAGCGACCAGCAGGCAGCTGCTCTCAGGTGCTGAACAGCAGCAGTCTCAGCAGCAACAGACTGATACACCTTTCATTGAGTTTCAAAACATCTGGGGTGTGACTCCAATCTTCTATGCCATCTGCGGTCGGCATCTGCCAGCTACTGAAGCGCTGTTAGAGGTGGGTCACCAGATGGGAGGGGGGCTAGGTTTTCTGCACCATATGTTTTAAAATGTCAATAGGGTATCAGACTGCATTGACTGAGGTGGTGCAATCGTCAGATATGTGATTGTAAATTGCCCGGCAACACCCAGAACCGGAACTGTCTGAGTCTGCAGCGGCACGATGGGTTCTTAATATGTTGTCTGGCAGCATGTGTTGAATAGAAATTTGCCTTTGGTAACCGGTGCCTTGAATCGTCTTATGTCGCTGCCAATCATGTTAATGTGGTATACATTTCATCTACTTTAAGAACAACCAGTTACATAAGGAGTCCTGTACAATTCTCATCAAGTGCACCACTGATTGTTTGTATGCACCCGCCCAGTCAGCACTCGTACCTTGACCACACACTTCATCGCTGACAGCACTGCAATGACACCATAATCACTGTGACCTGAGCTTGTGTGTATCTTTCTGATGCAAACAAACCTCCACAGCACAACCTTCAGCAGCCGTTTGTGTTGCTCGTGCCACACTGCAGGGAGGCGCCAGCATCACCGCCAGAAGTTATTTCTCGTGCGTCATAGGTGGCAGAGAACTGCCATCTGGCAGCACCCCCCTGCATGCTGCTGTCTGGGCGTCTGACTGGGATCTAGCAGTGCTGCTACTGCGAGTGACCTGCCAGCGGCACGGTGGGACCCAGGTCAGCAGAACTTCTGACCCCCGCAGGATGCAGGATGCAGATGGCAGAATGCCATACCATATTGCAACGCGGCTGCATTTGCCAGCCGAATTTGCTGAGCTGTTGCACCCTGGGGCTCCTCTCTTTGAGCAGCTACAGCTGTTGGCGCCTGATGCAGCATTACTGCAGCTAAGCAGCCTGCAGGACATTGCAGCCCGGCAGCTTCAGGCAGCTTTGAAGTTGCAGCTGCTGTGTTATGCTGCAGCTGCTGGTATTGCCGTCGATCAACTGCCGCATCGGCTCTGCAAAACGGCGCCAGCGACTGAGCAGTCGCTGCAGGGAGCTGCTGCTGAGCTGCTGTGTACCTTGAGGGCCGAGCATGATGTGTGTGTGAGAGTGGGAGCCAGTGAACACATTTGCATGCAGTTGCAGAGCCAAGCAAGCACAATAGATGCTCAATCAGTGTTAGATGTGGTACGGTTGTTCATTCTATGCAACAAAGTGTGCGATCCCCTGCAGCAAGGCGCCTGCGCTCTGGTTGGTGCGTGCGATGCATGCAGTGTTGCAACAACATCAGCAGCAGCAGGAGCAGCAGCAGCAGCTTCCACAGCGGCAGCCGCAGCAGCTGTACCAGGGGAGCATCAACGGAGCAATAGTCCTTCTAGTGCATGTGGTGAAACCTCTTCTGTGGAGACAGCTGCTGCAGCCAGCAGCAACCAGGCAGCGGCAGCCACCAATTCTGCTTTTGCAATTAGCAGCAAGCAAAGCCTTCGTAATGATCACAAAGCGCAGCAGACTGTGCAGGCACAGGAATCAGCAGCAGCAGGTGGCTGCAGCGGAAGCACTGGCTGCAGCAATCAACCAGATGACCCAGATGGTTGCAACAGCAGCAGAGAGACAGCAGCTGAATCGCCACAGCAGCAGTCGTCCTCAACATTACCCGGGTTACAAGCTCTACAGGTCAACATACTGCCATCCAACAGGTGCACCAGCATCAGGGACACCGTCGCGATGGGAAACAGCACAGACCCTCAACATCCCTCAGTACTCGATAGCAGTAGACTTGTGCAGCTGCTGCAGAACTCCAACAGCACATGTGTAGCCCATTGGCAGGACCACCTGCGCCATCACGCCAGCAGCAGCACCACCACCACCAGCAGCAGCACAAAACCAGGCACAGAATCAGAGTCGGAGGCTGTGTGCAATGTCTGCTTTCAGGAGCAGCCTCTGTTGCTGATGGCGCTGCAGCCTTGCGGGCATGTTCTGTGCATCAGCTGCAGCATGTTGCTGGTTGAGCTTGCAGCATGCAGGCCCCCTTTGTGCCCGTTTTGCAGAGCAGCAATTGCTGGTTTTGCTGTGCAACACCAGGCGCCTGCCGAGCAGTAGGCCTCCTCGCTGCAATGCTGGCATCATGTGGTGGCAGGCATGTGGCTGGAGGGATGTGGGATGGGTTCAGTGGCATAAACCCTGCGTTTTTCATTCTGTGTTTCCTCATCATGATGTTGACATTGCTTATGGAGACCCGGCATGATCTGGAGGCCATACAGCTGATGATCATTGGTGCTGCTTTCAGCCTTTTATTCACTAAAACAGCCAGCAGTGGCCGCTCGGGCGTCACAGTGTCATACTGCTGTGGCGGGCATGCTGCAAACTAACAGCGTGAAGTTGCGGGTGCACGTATTGGCAGCAGCAAGGTAACACAGCTCTGCCAAGGGCTCCTTCTGTATCTGTGCAGCGTAACAGCTTACAGAAAGACGGCTTTTGTGAGAATCTCATGTATCTCATAATGAAGGATGCAGCGCATCCTCACCCCTCTCGGTGGGCATGGCCCTGTGTACTACAGCGTCAGCAGCAGCACTAGTAGCAATGGAATGCTAATCCAACCGCAGTGGTACACTTGCACGCGAAGCAGCTCTACTAGCAGCAGCTGCAGTTGTTGTGATAATTGGATAGTGAACTCCAGTGATCTGATCAGTCCCGGATTGTGAGTCGCTTGCAATCTGATGTCGCTTGCAATCTAATGTCGGTCTGCATCCACACTAAACATTGCAGTACATACCATGCTTTGGCGGCAAAGCACAGATCATCATCTTTGGCAGGGTACGTGCAATGCAGGTGTATAGGTGTGCATTGTCAGGGTGCATGTTGCGTATGTTGTTTATCTGCCACGGCCTCATATTGCTGCCATTATATCACTAGAGGCAATTTAATTAAGGGTTTCTCATAATCAGATATGCTTTGGGGCATGATGCACTTGTCTGGCCTATTGTGTCCTAATTCCTGACGAACAATATACCATCGTGATGAGTCCCATAATGGAGTTTGTTGTGACTTGTGGTGCCGCCTCAGGCACTTGGGACATACGCATGAATTGTTGATACAGGTAAACCTTTGGATACTATCACCTCCTGCACTGTCACATATCTGGTACTGTCACCTTGTTTTCAGTCTGCTCATGGTGAAGTTATCCCATGTATGGTATTTGCTTGCTGTGACGTGACTTTGTGCACCAGGGAGCATCTGCATGCTTACTTCCGTCAGTGCATCATCGGTTGGTCTTCACTGAAGACTATTATCATTGAGCACGACGGTCGTGCTCAATGATCAGCAGGATCTGTAAGATCATTTTTTCTTGGTTTCTACTGTCTGACCAACCAAGAAATGAAATATGACTGACCAGCTCGCAGGTTGCATGTGCACCAATATGGCAGACTTGCACAACCCATCCTTTCTCTTGATATCGAACCTTTGCATCCACTTTATTTAGGCATTAAGCGGTGGGGCAACCAGGCAGGGCTGAAGCGTCATCTGACTCACCCGCGCTCCCTGAAGTTGCTCCACGCCCGCGCCAGAGCCTTCCATGCGGCATGTGAAGTTCAACATGTGAGGTTATTCTCTGCATCATCACATATCTGGTAGTTTATGAGAAGCTTGCCGCTCTGAGCATTACTTGCTTTGATCTGTTCAAAGAAGCCTAGCCTAAGGCATGGTCCCCTCCGTTACAACCTGCATTATAGATATTCATGATAAATCTACCCACCGTTGATCCACATGCCAAGTAGCTTCACAGTCGGTCAATTGTTGATTGACAGCTGAAGTCTTCTGATGCTCTGGCACAGCAGTGGACGTGGCCTGGCGGAAGGACCGCAATGGCACGCGTAGTTATGTAGGACCTTTGTGGTAACGGCGCCAACAATGGCACAGGCGGACGAGGATAAAATCAACCTGGAGTCTTTGAAGCTGCTGAAAGAGATATTCGACGTGAGCACGCAGGCACCATGCAATAAACTGCATATTTTCTCACCCGGATAACATCTAAGACTGGTATCACGTAGTAGTCGAGCTTTCCGGGCAGCTGTGTCGTGATGCAACAAGTACCAGATTCTGCAGTAGGCCAAGCAGCACAGTGCTGCCCCTTGTATGGCATAGATTATGAAGCAGCGGATTGACCAATGAAAGCGATGCAGTGTGCAATCTCAACCAAGTTGCCTGCTGTTTCTTCAGGCTGCTGATGAAGATGGCAGTGGTGAGCTTGATATTGATGAGTTCTGCTCCAAGTTGGGCCCACACCTGGGCATCAACCTCAAGCGACAGCAGGTGGCGCAGCTGTTCATGAAGATTGACGCAAACGCAGGAGGGACTGTTGATTGGTGGGCAGCATGCTGATCAGATCTGTACGCTCAAGTGAATGCAGGCCCTATTCAGCAGTAGCAGAGCAAGCAAAGAGACTCGCCATCTGCGTGCAGCCCTTGTCCTGCATTCAGACATGCAGGAGCTCAGGATATGCACAGAGAACTCGTAGAGACAGTAACTACACTGCCAAATTGAGCATTTGCATGTGTTGGCTACAAAGAGTGCACGGCAATTCTGCAGCAGCATCTGCCAGTGGCACTGAGGTTTCACACAGCCCTCAACAGCAGTGGCCTGCCCCAGGTGACAGCCTACTGCAGCTCACTACCGTATAACAACAGCAATAAGGTCCCAACATGTTCAGCAAGCCAACCTAACTCCGATCTATCCATCTATCTATCTGTCAGGGATGAATTCACAAACTACATGTTTCTGGAGAAGGCTCAGGCAGCAGCAGGCGACAGTGCATCAGAGAACTGGAGGCTGTTTCCAGGGGAGGTCAGGGAGAAGAACGAGGCCTCAGCATATCACCATGAGCAGGTGTGATGTAGCGATGTCACTCAGCCTGACCACAACTTTGCTGCAGTTTGATGCATGGGACCTTCCACAACACAAACAGCCAGATTCAGACAGGTCGTGTCAGCAGCAGATGCAACAGGACTACAGATGCTCTCAGCATAACAGCACCAGCAGGATGGCAAGGCCTGAATGCAACAGCTGGCGCCCTTGTCTTGTCGCAGTCTGCACCACCAATCTGCAGCAGCAGTAGGTTGCAATTGCTGATTAACTGGTCCAATGCAGCAGATCAGATCAGAGGCATCAGCTCAGTATGCACCGCGCTGTGGTGGTTGGAGTCCAGCGCTGCAGGCCCTTCTAGCAACAGCGGAGTTGTGGATGGAGGCCGGGATGTCCATTGCATGCTGCCGCTTGTTGCAGGTTGATAAGCTGTACTTCTGTGCATCCATTGACAAGTACATCACTTGTGGCCGTGACGGCACATTCCGGCTGTGGAATGCTGCTGATCTCAAGCATGTCAGGACCGTACCAAATAGCAGCAGCTGGATCACGGACTGCCTGTACCTGCCCCTCAGCCGCAAAATGGTGTTCACCACCATGGACAGGGCGATCACGTACTATGACATCAACAGGTGTGGTGCTGCATCATCTGCTAGACACGGTGGCTCACCCACCACATGTAACATGCAGCCAATGCAGTGCAGTGCACATGCTGGCGGACAGCCAGCCTACACCCTCCAACCCCTCACCCCTGCGATCAGGCATCACAATGAGGTGTGGGGACACTTGGCTGGCCTGGTACAATATGGCGCAGAAAGCCATAAGAGTCACACAGCACACTACTGTACACACCATGCAGGGGCTGTAGTCTAGCTATTGGTTCAGGCGCACTGCACTGTTGTCGCGGTGCAGGGGTTCATATGACCTGACAGGCCGTGTGTATGCCTCTGGCTCCATGGGTGTGCCAATGGCCCTCCACGTGCTGTCAGGTGATGCTGGGGAATCATTCAGTCAAACCTTAAACAATCCCAATTGTTTCAATTGTTGAATCATCTGATCGTTTATCTATCAACTCCATCATTCAATTGTTGAATCATCTGATCATTCACACCATCATGTGTTCAGTCATCTACTGAACCAATCATTCATCCATCAATCAATCATTCATTCCTTCAATCGCCTCAGGTGATGCCGGGGAGCGAGTTGTGTATGGGGACAGTAAGGGGGCTGCTGTGCTGCTGCTGTGCGGCTCCAGGGAGCTGCCAGCAAGAGATTTAGTGAGCATTGACAACCACAAGGTGAGCGGCTGGTGAAACCTGGTGCTCCTGTGCAGCCCTCTACTGGTACTCGGTGCATGGCATGCCAGTGACTGCACTAGTAGGCCCCATGCTTGCCAGCGGCACTGCTGGCGTCTGTTGTTAGTTGTTAGTCTGGTCAGGGCCGCATATGATTGCATTCCATGGTGAGCGAGCCACCAGTTACTATCTGGCATCATCAATTCTCAATGCCTTGCAGGACTACATCTACCTGCACAAGGAGCACTCAGATTGGATTACAAAGATACAATGGATTCCTGAAGTTGGCCTTGTCAGCAGCAGCTTGGACACAACCATCAAAACATTTGACATCAACCGAGAGCGGATCGCCCACACCTGCACACACCACGCCAAGGGAGTGCACAGCTTTGTTTGGTGCAAGGCCTACAGCTGCTTTGCAAGCTGTGGGCTTGAGAGAGATGTGACGGTTTGGCACGTGAGTGACAAAGGGCCGTTTGTAGACATTACGTGAAAGCAGTATTGAACCCCTGAGACAGCTGGCATGGTATGGAGCACTGATCATAACATGTCTGTTGATGCCAGAGGCTTCAATCCAAATTGGTGCTGTGCTTACTTCCAGCAGTGAGACTGATCCTGGCGTCATAAGACACCACTTATCTACAGGCAGTTCAGTTCTGAGCAAGTAGGAGGCAAACAGCCACCTTTACAACAGCCTGCTGAATCGTTTGACTACTATAGGCTCATGTTCACAGGGCACCACAGGCCGCAAGCTTGGTGAGCTTCGTGGTCACACCAGCAGTGTGTGCAGCATTGCCCTGGACGACAACCTCAACCATGTGTTCACCCTCAGCATTGACAAGAGCATTAAGGTCTGGGACCTCAGAAACCACAGGTGCCTGCAGACGCTACTGGAGGTGAGGCTGTTGCAGACGTTGCCATGTGTCTGTCATAACCATACCAGCCGCACACCATACTGTACATACAACCTCGGCCGTAATGGGCACCCCTAAGGAGCCAACAAAGCAGCTGATGGTGAAGTAGTTGCTGACGTGTGCTTGTGACAATGCCAACTGAGCTCAGACTGCTTGTCACCTGTCATATATGTAGCTGCTGTTCAGCAGTGAAGGCTGCTTCAGCCTTGTAAGAACTTCTGTATGCCTTAGGAACGCCATTGGAAGTGTTGCAGCAAACTTGACTGCAGTCGACGTACAGTGCTGCATGACCAGATGAGCTGCTGCTGAGTTCAGTGCTTGCTGTTCAAGCAGTGTGCGATCACACCATTGATGAGACTGGTAGTCTCCTACTAGAAGAACCTGTACACAAAAACAACACATACAAACCATCACCAGATGTGGTTTACCCTGCTGCTGCACACCCCATTGCATATTCACACCATACATGTTGTGCAGTGTCTCAGCGCACTGACAACCAACACACCTGTTGCAGGATGACTGGTCTCGCCATGATGACAGCCAGCCAACATGCCTCATGTATGACGGCAACAGGCGGAGGCTCATAACAGCAAACCACAGGCCCTATGTCTGGCAGCACAAGGTAGGAGGAGAACTCTGTCAGTACTGAAAACTGGTTGATGATGATGTTTCTAGTGTCAATCATGCATTACTTGCATCAGGTGTAAGGACAGCAGATTGGTAGAGACCACCCTTTAATACTTACCAAAGCTGTAGTTTGCACCTGAGGTATATATGCCGTTGCTGCTGATGTCACAATAGTGCTTGGGGCTGCAAAAGGTCACTACATTCACCAGGCATGGGCACCTGATAAAGTCCATGATGGGAGAACCTCTCAGGGCATCACAGTGTGAAATGGTCCACTGAACATTTCATGCTTTTCACAAAGGGGCCCTGTCACTCCCGCCAACCTCACTATTACATCATTGCGCCGCCCCCGCCGCTGCGCCTGCTGCTATTGTCGCTGCTGCTGCCTTCAGGTTATCACTCAGGACCGTACAGGCCACCGTGAGCCGGTGAAGGGTGCCTTGTACAATTCTGTGTTTGCAGTTGTGGTCAGTGTCGATGAGGGGGGCACCACCTGCGTCTGGAACATGCAGGTCAGGAACAGGCAGACAGACAGACAGGCCGATTGCAACGTGATGTGTGTTATGTGTGATGGCAGCCACTGTAACACCATCAGCCAGACTGGGAAGTGGGATTCTGTGATGTCTATGCAGGATATGTTCTGTTGCAGTCAGTGTGTGTATGGCATTGGAGGTTATGCATTTGGTAAAGGCAGGTTTGGGAGTCAAACATCACTGTGTGTGCATGCAAACTGCCAGCCAAACCACGACAGAAGAGCACGCATGGCAGGTGATTGTGCATGCTGAGAGCTGTCTGTTACTGTTGCTAGATAGACAGCATCAACAAGACGTGCTCTGCTTGCTTGCAGGATGGCTGCCGTGAAGGGCGCTTCACTGGGGGTCATGAGAACAGCAGAGTGACAGCGGTCAGTTTTGACCACGGGCAGCGGCGCCTTGTCACTGCTGCTAATGACGGGACAATGATCATGTGGAACTTTAATAATGGCGGTCTTATCAAGAGGTGGGGTTTAGGCTTAGGTTTGCCTGTTGTTGTGCAACAGGGTTTAGCACACTGGGTTGGTGCAATTTAGCAGGCAGGTTGTTGTGAGCTCAATACAGGCTATTTACCATAGCATTCCAATAAGCCAGAGTGAAAGGTACAAGCTACCAACATCTCATCCTTAGTAAGACAATCAGATGGATTTGTGACTGAAGAAAGCGGTTTGTCCCAAGAAACATTCTGCTGTATAAAGTATACTGCTGGTACAGACCTGGCCCTTCCCTGGGTGCCGCTGACACTCGAGACTGCACTTTGTTTCAACTTGCAGTACTTCAATTCAGTGTATCTGTTCTAGCTGGTAGACTTTCATGTCAAGCATCTGTGACTGTACTGCTTGAGCTGGGCAAGTCAGCAGAAAACATTGTCACAACTACTTCCTTGCAAAAAGAAACAGATGGCAACCACTGGATACCTGCTGCTGCTGCTGCTCAGGTTCTGTCATGACCAGCAAGCCCTGGAAATCACTGATGTGTTGTTCGCTAGAGATGACAAGCGAGGTTCAGACATTGCATACGCAGCTGGCTGGAATGCAAAGGTCAGTGAGTTAGAGCACACGGGAAACGATACTATACTCTGCTATTGAGCATTGCTGCAAACCTTGACAGTGACTGCTCTGGAATGCCTTGTCAGCCAAGACATTCCCTAGTGATGCCTGTAAGTAAGGTGTAACACCTTACTACAGTAGTATCTTCCCCTGTTCCAGGCACACCAGCAGCTGAGCAGCATCTAGCTGCATGTGATTCCCCTTTCATCATCATGAGCCCCATCATCAACACCACCTGCCTCAGTGTCAGCTAGATCTACAAGATGATGGCGCCATCTGACAGCACTGCTGGTCCGACCAGCTATCAATTTTCTATTAAATCACAGATAAGGTCCGATGTGACATCACATTGTATGGTACGGGCTTTATAACACAGTCCCTGAGGCGCACCCTACCAGGGCCCAACAAAGCCGTTCATGCGGACCCACTCCTTGTTTCCCTGAATGTTCGAGTGCGTTGCCTGTGGCTCTGAATGCCAACCGGGAGTACATCTCCTGTTGCTCTGGATGTCCCACCAGGTGTTTGTGTGGGAGGATGAAGATGAGGAGCAGGTCAGCACCTACAAGGCGTTTGAGGGCCACACTGAAGACATCCTGGCCATGGCAGCATACACGCCAAAGCAGTGGCTAGCAACAGGTTGGTGAGAAAGGAGGAATTACCCTCTCTTGAAAGAGCCAGCCAGCAGGTTGATCAGGGTCACACTGCTTGTAGGGTTACTGCAGCACAGTTGTCTGGTCCTCATTCTCTGTTGTGACGTGAAATCAGCTGCTCAGACAGTTATGTGGTCCAGGGTAGGATTTGCAGCCTGAGGTGGCAACCACAAACTTTCTGTAGCTGGCTGCCCATGTTGTGTGCCGGTGTTCTTTGAAATATTTTCTCAGGGGACCTGCTAATTCATCGGTACATGCCTGGTTCATAGCTGAAAAACTGCTGCTGCTGCTGCTGCTGCCGCTGCAGGTGACTACCAGGGCCGCATCATCATCTGGGGTCTCATGACTGGTGAGAAGAAGTCCTGCATTGGTAACATGTGAGTGCGCCTGAGACTGCTGTGAACCTCATCGCAGATGCCAAATCTGTTGCCTCAGGCTCTTGCCAAGTGTTGCGATACCAACACTGGCCTTGGTGATGCTTTGCTGCATTTGCAAGTAGCTGACATCACTCGCACTATTCACATCATGATTATTCCAAACAGTGTACCTCATGTACTTGAGCTTGATCGCTTTGTTTCATTCTGTTAAAGAGTGACGGTAGATGCATGGCTGACATCAACTGCATTGTTTTTTGTGTCTGAGAGAGACTGAGCAGCAGCTGTACATCACTGCTGCTCCAAGGAATTGACAGCTGTGGGGCTGCAGCCGCTTCAATGATGGTGCCACTTGTACCAGATGTCATTGACCTGCCAAGTGTTGCTGCATCACTGCTTCTGTCACTGCTGCTGCTTATGCTGGACCACAGAGGCGGCCAGCAGCATGAAACCAGCGTAGAGCGGCTGCTGTGGTTGCCAGCCTACAGCTCTCAACAACGACAAGCAGCAATAGCAGCAGCGGCAGGACTGACAGCGTCCGCAGCGTCACTGGCAATAGGGGGGTCAAATCCCAGTGTCAGCAGCTTCTTTGCTCCTATTGGACCCGCTGGTGCTGCTGTCCCTGCAACTCAGCAGCAACAGCAGCAGTCAAAGGCTGCCAGTAGTATTCCCCTGGTGGTTGTGCCTAGCTTGGCCTCTCTTGGATCTGAAGTGTCAATGGTCAGTAAAGGAGGAGCAGGACAACAGCAGCCACATCAGCAGGAACCAGCAGCAGGAAACCTAAGTAGTGTCCCTGGATACTCCTCTCCTGCAGCAGCGGTAGCAGCAGCAGAGGAGGACAGTGCAAAGCCTGTTGATGCTTATGGCCGGTCTCATGACAGCAGTCAGAGCAGCAGTGGTGATGGTGATGGCGATGGTGGTGATGATGGTACTGGTGAGGAGCCTGATGCTGTGCTGCTGTTGTCAGCTGGAGGGGATGGAGCAGTGTGTGTGTGGAGCATCAACCACTTGGGTCAAGGACACAAGTTGTGTTCGCTGCCAGGTGGGTTTGGATCACATCAGAACACTGATGTATATTGCCCCAAAACCCAATGGTGTGCTGGTCTAGGACCGGGGAGGGCCGCAAACCAATCTTACATACTGTACTGCATTGCATTGTTGTTTGGAAATCTTGCTGTGGCTTCTTTACACCTGTGGTGTGTAAATACTCTCAACCTGACTGCTGGCACTTGCTGGGTTTTGGGGGTAACTCTTTCGCACTGTGTTGCTGGAAAGGTCTTGTTTGCATTGCTGCGCTTGCATTTCTCAACCGGCAAGCTGCACAAGAGAACCTGACGGTTGTAGCATAAAATAGGCATCCAGCAGATAGGCAACCATGATCTGGTGCATTTCAGCAGCAACGTTTGTGCTTCATCAGTCATTGCAGTAAAGTAATATTCTATCTCGCGTATGTTCCACAATCAACGTATCATGTGCAAGCTACACAATTGTTTGTTGTTAAGTAACATTCTATCTTGCATACGCTCTCACAATCAATGATTCATGTGTGAGCACCACCTGTGTTTGTTCTTATCCTATGTCACAGCAACAGTCCGATGCTGCTCTGATCATGGTTGCCTGTGGCATTTCCTGCAGGTGCCCAGACGGTGCTGGATGTCGTTACTGCTGCTGATGTTGATGATCAAGCCACTGTGGTGGTGCTGGGGGACAGCGGTGGCCACCTGAGGGTGTATGATGTTGCAGCAGGCATCGACACGAGCAGCAGTGCAGCAGCAGCTGCAAGCTTCAAGCAGGTGAGATTAGAGCAAAGCGATTGCCAGTTATTGGCAGAACACACCACTCTGTGGCCCACTTTGCACATGCATGTACGGTTTGAGGCCATGGTGTTGCTGCGTGCATTGACCAGTTCAACCGCAGTCCATCTGCAACGTCAACTGGCATTTCAGAAACCTAATGCTGCCAGCCCAGTCTGCTGCCTGCTGCCTGCTGCTCTCACCACTGCCTGCTGTCTGCTGCTGTCCACCACAGCGCGCTCACTGGCACTCCCACCACCGCGCCATCAGCAGCGTGAGTGTCATTCCCAGCCGTCCAGTGTCCGGCTACAGCAACGCCGGCAGCATCACCAGCGTCACATACGACCCGAACAACCCGACCCTGATTCCCCCCCTGATTGTGAGTGGTAGCCTGGACAGCAATGTGTCTGTGTGGACACTTGATGGCGGGCTGGTGGGGGTGCTGGGGGAACACAGTTGGGATCTGGACGATCAGAGCACCTGGCAGGACCCCAAGGGCTTGAAGAAGAGGCCACCAAAGCCTGAAGCTGATGGCGTCTATCTGAAGGTGAGTGTGGAATAGTGCATTGTATTGGACTATTGGAGACTGGCTAACACTTGTCTGATGTTTCTGAATAGAGGGGTTGATGTACACAACGTGATCCAGCAGAGGCCTACTCCAGTGTGATTTACTGCAGCAACGGGCCCTGGACATGACAGCCTGCGCTGACCAGGTCGATACCCTGCAGCAGTTGGTATTGTGCAGCTACAAGGCCTATCCTCCTGACTTTTGTGGGCTGGAAATGCAGCAATGATCACTCCAATGATCCCTACAATGCCCCATCAGCAAAGAGTTGGCTTGCTGGCTTAGGACTGGGATGGATGCAAATCTCTCAGGTTGTACTGTACTGTATTGTACATTGGCATCACTGCCTGCTCATACCATACCATACCATACATATTGTCGTTGCTTGCTTCAGCCCACTGACAGTCGACACGATTTTGATAAGAAGTTCACTGGTAGCAGCAGCATGAGCCATGGACCACAGGCAGCGGCAGTGGACTCAGCAAGTCCCCAAGCGCGACGCCGCAGCAGCATGGGCACTGCTGCTGGCGGCTCTGGTGGCAGCACTGCTTCAAAAGGCAAAGGTGCCAGTGACAGTGCTGAGTCTACAGCGGGCCTTGTGATTTCAGCTGTGGAGCCGGGGCAGCTGTCTATGGCAACATTGATATTGCAGGTGGGTACATAGAGTGGGATTCTGGTGTGTTTGAGCCATGGGTGCAGAGGTATTGACACATCACAGGGAGTTTGGTTACTAATTAACGCAAGGGAGAATCTCAGTGCTGATGGGTTGAGTACTGCTGTCACGTGGCATGTCGCTTTGGCCTCTGAAAGACAAGGTTGCATTGGCTCAGCCTACCAAGTGTATCTTCAAAGCTGGTGGGTGATTCGCATTTATGATATGTGGGGTTGCTGTGTGTTATCTGCAGGAGAGCAAGCAGAAGCGCCGTGAGTCAATGGTGGCCAGACCTGCTCAGCCTCACTGCCAGCTGAAAATACATGAGTTGCAGGATGTTGAGGGCACAGCAGGAGAGATCCTCAAAGCAGCAACAGAGAAGCGGAAAGGCAAGGGGCGAACCCTGATCGGCAGTACCAGTGCGAACAGTCATATCAGTAGCTGGAGTGGGGTCAGTCATGTGAGCAGGGCAGGAGCCTACAACTGGAGGCAACAGCACTGAATATATGAGATGTGTCTGTCACCTGCGTCTGTTGGTGCTCTTCATTGCTAGCTCAGAGGCCGCCTCGCGGCGTTTAAAGCAAAAAAAGCCACGGTGCCTGTGTCATGACAGCAGTAACAGTCAGCTGCAGTTTGTTATTGCCGGCCGGCCAACAGACGTTGCGGAAACTTCTCCAGCTGGCTGAGATGTCAATCGTATGATGTATGGTTCATGTAAAGCTAACAACTCACGTCAAATGTATTGCGCTATCAGCGTATACCGTGCAGATAGAGGAACAAGTGGAGTTCAGCCACCTCAGCAACGCTTGGTCACCTTGAACAAATTCAGCCTCTTCCTGATCATGATCTGATATCAACATGAGCTTGTTACAACACCCCAGCTTAGTTTCTCACAGTAGCTTTGATCAGCGCGCCCAGCAATTGTCCTCGAGTCGTGTACATCTCAAAGCTGGAGGCAATGCTGCCTATAAGTATGTAAGATATTGCAGCAGTTACGGTGCGCCTAGCACGCGGCTGTGTTCAGCTGCTTTGCCCAACCATGGCAGTACGGACAGCAACTCGGGCCTGTACTCCCTGGGCGTGCAGCTACGACCATACAATGATCAGGATGCACTCGCAGCCGTATCAAATAAGTCTTTTGCCTGCACCATGTGTGGCAAGTGCTGCACGATGGCTGAAGACTCAGAGGTGACACAGCAGGCATCTGTGTTGTGCTGTTCAGCAGAAACATGGCAACTTCAGTGCATGCATGGCTGAGGTGTGGCAGATAACAGCATGCGCCGACCATTCAAGCAAGCGTGATCGACGATGTGCACCACAATGCAGAGTTTGCCACGCTGTCACAGGCGCACAGCCATATTGGTTGATGAGATATTGTTTAAGATGGCAGTGGTATGGTCTGTTCCTGCCTCCTTAGGCACACATCCGCCCACAACAGCAGCATTGAACCCGATCCAGGCTCAAGGTTTCTGTGCAATCTGTCTGGCTTGTTTGGTCTTAGGTGTGGCTCAGTGATCCAGAAGTCGCTGCCATAGCAAAGTATCTGAACCTCTCTACAGCATCATTCTCAGCGCTATACTGTCAACCCTATGATAAAGTGCCAGGCTGGAAACTTTTGCTCAATAAGCAGCAACAGCAACAACAGCAACAGCAGCAACAGCATTGGCAGCATCCTAGTCTTGCTACTGCCACAGCAGCAGGAATAGCAGGGGAGCCGCCAGCAGCAGTGTGTGTGTTCTTTGATGAGACCACCAAGGGCTGCACCGTGTACCCTGTGCGACCAATACAGTGCAGCACATATCCCTGGTGGCCAGAGCTGATGCCTGAGCAGCACTGGAAATGGGAAAAAGGTATGGTCTGGTATCACACAGCTGTCAGGTTTCTGGACTCCACGGTACTGCTCTGTCCTGCAAGATGTGTCCCATGCACATCACACATCTTTATTGATCATCAGCAGATACCATGATGCGAAAGGCAAGGCTTGGAAAGTCACAGGAGTAGCAGTAGCAGCAGCAGCAGCAGCACATTGCAGCTGCAAGCTGTATCTGGTCTCTTGCAACAGGTAATGGTTTGCTTACCCTTCTTCATCTCCTGCTGCTGCTGCTGCTGCCGCAGACTTCATGTGTGAGGGCTTTGAGCACCCAGATGCCGGACCGCTCGACCAGTGGGCTGCTGCCCAGCAGCTGCAGAAGGCAACTCGCCACACCATGGCACTGGAAGCAGCAAAGCCAGCAGGATGGGATGCAGGGCAGCAGCTGTATGGAGAGCCACAGCAGGGGTCATGAAGCTTCAGCTCATGTATTCAGCAAGTGCTGTGCGTCCAGCGGCTGGGCCAGCACTGCAAGTGATGAAGCAAGACCAAACAGGGTTATGTCAGGGATTACTAGCCTCATAGGCTAAATTACCTGGTGTACTCAGCAACCGCCTGTACTTGACGCCCAGTGGCAGTCACTATCCTCATTGCAAAGGTACCACAAAGTCTGCTGTCAATCAACCAGCTGCGTTCCCGCTGCTGCTGCTGCCAGCTGATGAAAGGTGCAGCGCCTAGTACAGACAGTGCTGCAGTAGCAGCAGCCCTCTTGGCAAGCTGGCAGCAGCAATAACAAGGTTCGTCAGTGGTGCACTTGACAGCAGCAGCAGGACCGGCTGCTGCTGCTGCTGCTGGAACATTGCAGTGTCTGGCATATCATACGGCTTCAGTGATGTCAGCAACAGTGGCTTGAAGCCCTGCAGCGCACATGCTGCTGCCATGGCTGGCTGGTCAGCAATCAAGTTGAGCAGTGTAGCAGCTGATTGAGGCTGCATGTAGCCCATTCCACCTTCACTGCGAATGTGGCTTTGCTGTAAAGAGCCCAGCCAGCAGTTTCGGAATTGAAGAAGACCAGCGGAGGAATAACGACCGTCGTCGACGACAGCAGCAGCAGCAACAGCAGCAGCAGCGAAAACAGAGACAGTGGTACTCGCGTAGCGCACTCTAGAACTTTTGTCAGTCTATTAGAGAGTCCCCTTGTATTAGCCTGAGAGGATGCCACTAGTAAAACTAGAATTGTCAATCATGTTTGAAGAGTTCCACCATCTCCTTTGAATCAGCCTCAAGCCAAGTTGGTGTCTTGCAGGACGTATTGCCCATGGCGTCCTGTTTTGTGTCCGTGTACTGTAGTATGGTACTTATACCAATACACTATTTTCCTTTTACAACACTATATGTCCGGCATGTCTAGATGCATTCTAGCTACTGGTAGTACACTGATACCCGGCAGGTGAAGCACTTGATCAATTGAGCGCATGCATATGGTTACCTTGGACTAGTCCTCAGGACTAGTAGGCTACTAGTAGTTTTCCTGAGTAACAGTCCTTCCGCAACGTGCTGCCCTGTGTTCAAAGTTCCTGCCATTGTCTTACAATTGGTTCTAACAACCCAGCATGTACATGTGCTGTGTTGGTCTGCACCGCAGTGGTGCCGCACCGGCTGGATTGAAAGGCGCTGTGCTGTGCAGCACGGCAGCGTGAGAATACAAGTTCTCCTAAGTGTTAGAACCGCAGCACTTCGTGTGAAGATATCAATCTGCATCTCTGCTGCCGATGTGCCGTGGCTGAAGTTTGATCTGGAACAGGCGACATGCAAGTTCGAGGCAAGCTCAATCAGGGCCAACGAACCAGTGTGCCGTCTTCACAGTGTGAAGTAACGCAGTCGGCGAGTCACTGACGTATTGAGACGGTGGTATGAGACGTCGTCCTGTTGCATGCTGTCTATGGTGCTCAGCTGAACTTTCTGTCACTGAAGTCGAGTGTCGCAGCAGCGTCCGAGGTGAAAAGTGTACACTGGCAGCATGTTCGGCACGATCACACTAGTTAGCTTGCTTTGATGGTGTCCACACCCATCCTGTAACAAGGCCACTTTGGCAAATAAAGTTCATATGTGATGCCAGAACAAGCACTGTGCAGATGTGCCCTGGCCTCGTTGCTTGCCGGCGCCGCCAGTGGAACCTGCTCATGACTTCGCCTGACCAGGCTGCAAAGCCTTGCCAACCCACAGTGTGGACCCATGTGCTGCATGTTGGGGAACTTGTCTTCTGCAATATAGCAGTAGGCATTTATGCATATGCCATCAACAGTATGCAATTGGCTTATAATAGCGGTTGTCCTCCAAGGCTGCCAGCTCATTGGATTCGCCTGATCAATATATGCCATGGCCATGTATGTACACGTGACGTGTAGGTGCACAGCATTCATGCAGGCACCCTGAGCCAGCTGACGCCTGAAGACTTGGCCAAGGTAGCCGCTACTGCGGCAGTTGCCAACTGCTGCCACCAGTGGTGCATGTGAGCAGAGCACTGAGGAGCAGCATTCCGGGAGCATTGCCTCTGCAGATTTTGCAGGTGTGTTCCCAGCAGTAGTTGCTGGCCATAAGCAGAAAAATGTCAGCCAAAGTCAGTCTGCTCAGCAGACTGCTGAGCACAATAGGGCTGCCATCTGTCTCTATGAAGGATGCAGATTTCTTGCCAAAAAGCTCGGAGCATAAACTGACCGCATAGCGTTGGTCACAAAGCTGTGTACCCTGTCTGGGCCTCAGCTTGTCAGCCTGATATTGCCCGGGCCCTGATGTCCAGGTCCACCTTTTGCAATCATTTGCAACCAATTGATCGCTGCTCAATTGAATGTCTTGTTGCATTACCTCAAACGCCGACTCAAATTGCAGGCTCCAACAGCGCCTTGATGGACCATGTGAGGCACAGTGGTGGGCTGGAGTCCTGGCATCAGATGGCGAATATGGTGGCAGCACTGCAGACTCGAGCAGCTGACATGGAAGACCCTTTAACAACAGGGCAACTGTGCAGCAACATATTGCGACATGCTGTTGATGCAGACGCATTTCGCTGGACAGCCCTGCATTATGCAGCTGCAGCAGGCATCAAGTTCCTTGTGCAGCAGTTGCTGGATGCAGGCAGTGGTGTAGACGGCAAAGGTTACGGCCAGATGACAGTGAGCAAGCAGGAGGCAGTATGCTGCTACCACCACTGCGCTGAGGTCGTGATGGCCGAAGGTGCCAGAAAAGGGGAAGCGAGGCCGTGAGCTCACCTTCCCCTTGCCCTGTCAAGACTGAGCCGGCAGACAGCAATGATGGCCCATCGAAGGAGAGGCGACGCGCAGAGGCCTTGGAGGTCCAATTGCTAGACAAGCCATGCAAGCCATGTTGACATGAACTTAATGCCCGGCATCTGCCAAAGAGTTTGGCATGCTTATGATTCAGCACCACCACTGGGCTCACGTGATATGATGTTGCACATCAATGGTCATACTTGGAATGTGTCGTATACTGCGTCTGCCAGACACAGTGTGTCAAAGTCTGGCTTTGCCGGCACTGGATGCCAGCAGCCTGCTGAACACTCAGGCTGCCTGAGGCTTAGTGACATGCGGCGCTGCCGCTGACCTGTCCTGCATTGAGTTCACATTAGGGCGTTTCATACTCACCTGCTCTCAACCTGCCAACTGCTAGTGTGAACTGCAGCATACAACCAGAACTATATGCCACTGTTTGTCATTGACACATGATGTGTGCCGGTACCTGTTACTGCCAAAGGTGCAAAATAAGTCGATGCTGGAAGAGTACAAGCAGCTCAAGGTGATTCACAGAGGCAGGCAGAGCTGCTTGAATGGTTCCGGGGACACCATGCATGTTGCATCTGCTGCTGTTTCTGGCAGGAGAGGAGTTTGCTGGCAGACCGGCAAACTTCTGTTGAATGACAGCAGGTGTGTCATTGCTAGCATCTGCAGCACCTGCATACAGTGGATGATACTTGGGTTTGTGGGCTGTGACATGCTCCTGGTACGTTTAGACACTGAATGTACAAACCACCAGACATGCTGCACTTAACATTCCACCAGCAACTAGAACAAGCACCAGCAAATATAGTTCTGCAATCATGCATCCTACATGTTGACAATAATAAGTATTACAAGTTGCTGTACTAGTCCTGTTTATTTCCAGGGTTAGTAGCCTGCAACAGAAGGACTTCTGGACTTCCTGCATGTATCAAAATATGGCTGCATGAATTTGCAGGAAGGATCAGCTAGTAGCTCCTGCTGATGTAGGACTGGTTTTCTGCACACTCAGAGCAATGCAGCAGAGCTGCTGCTCACTTGTTGAGTCACTGCACAGGCAGTGCCGACATATCCTGCCTAGCTACACTAGCAGGCGCGTCACCGGTGCTGAGGAGGTCATGACCTGACCCTTGATGTCCTTACAGCAAAACCCCCTTCCTCTGCTTGTTTGTGTGTGTTACAGGTGACTGTCCTGTGATGACTGCGAGCAGCGCCCAGAGTGATACAAATGTAGTACCTGTGGAGGCTACAACACATGCAGAGCTGGGCGCGAACAATAGTGACAAGTGCATAGGCCTGCAAATGCTGTATGTTGAAATGGTATTAGTGAGGTACTGATCTAACTAGTAGTAACGGCCGCTGCTTGTGGTTGTAGCAGCTGTAAGGCTCAAACAACAAGGGTTTCAAGCAATCAGTGTTTCCTGATTCATTGTCTCCAGTCGTCTGAAGCAGCTGCTACCAGCAGTGCAGCAGGGCCCTGTGTTTCACCCTGCCCCAGGGCTGTAGTAATCGGCTCTAGCCTAGAGGGCCGTCTTGCTACAGCAGACAGTGACCACCAGCACGGTAGCTCAGTGTTTTGTGCTGAATGTGCTGCCCCTGAAAGATGTGATCTTTGACACATGCAAGCACCATTGTTCAGTAATGCATAAGAATGTGCTGCAGTGAAAAGCTCCCACCTGCAGTATCTTGGGGCGTGTGCTGATGGGCTGGTGCATACGCCAATTATCATACATTGATGATGATGATGGCGGTAGTACACGGCTTACAGGCCAAATCAGTCCACCCACCCTGGCAACTGCAATATCAATCCTGTCAGCAATGGAGCACTTGCGCAGTGATCATAACACAACTGCTGGTGGAAATCTCATATGTACACCATCAACGAGATCAGTGTGGCGTACAGTATTGCCGTGCCGCCATACCGCTGGTCACCAGACTACAAAGAGTGCACTCAGCTGGCTGTTATGGTGTATCCCTTGAAAACAGTGCTATAAGCCCCATGCAGCTGTGCAAACGTAACAAAGGTGACACCGTCAGAAAATGTGGGACTCGAGGTTTTCGTATGATCTCATCGAGCACAGTATGCCGCAGCCGTCTCGCTGAATCGCATCATTCGCTGATGTTGCACTGTCTTGTTGTCTAAAGGAGGGCCGCACACTTGGCCATATCATTGCTTGAACAGGTTGTCCACACGAAATGGCATTCAGCACAGCTCTAGACAGGATGCACATTAGTACCAGGGCAAGCACTAGCGTACGGAGTAGCGTGCGAAAATCTCATCTCGCCAATGTACAGCCTCAAGTGGTTTTCAGGGCAGCATCCAGACTCGCAGCTAGTGCACCACAAGCCCGCAGCTCTAGGCAGAGCTTAGTGGCTCAAGCTGGTGAGGGTGCAATATCAACCACATTGCAAGCGCCCAAAGCCCGTACCTCTGTGCATTCCCAAGTCTGGTCATTGATCGATGAGCGAATGAGGCGTATGTCATCATTGCGTGTGTTGCAATGCAGCTTTCTCCCCTCCAACTGTCGCCGACACGAAGCGGAACTTCATTGATGCATACAACAGACCTATCCCTGCTGTGTACAACACAGTGGTCCAGGAACTGCTTGTGCAGCAGCACTTCATTCGCTACAGCGTCAATTACAAATACAATCCGGTGAGTGAACTGCGACTGAAAGAAGCAGCAATCAGAGTATTATAGGCTGATGTTCGCTCTCATATCCAAGCAGGAAATTTTGACCATCTGGCTCGAACCACCACACAGATGGCATCAGCAGCAGCTGCAACAGTTTCTGGTTCCTGTGGCATGTGTGCTTGCAAGTAGCCCAGCCCGTACAAACAGTCATCAACATCCGGCTTTGCATTGGACTAGCAGCTGCATTGGTCATTCGGTGCAGTGCAGTGTGACACAGCAGCAGCAGCAGCCATATCTGCAGGTGTCGTGCAGCCTGTGTGGATGAGAAATGAACCTGTAGCTGTGAGCATGCACCACAGCGTGAAGAAACAAAATTTTGTCTCCAGACGCCCATCAACAGCTGTTTACTGCTTCCCAAACCCCAGTGCCCTCTGCTCTGTGCCTTGCAATGGCCACATTCCCCCACACAGTCACCTGGAGACCAGTTGGCCTGCTGGTATTGGTTCAATTCTGAGATGAACAGCAGCACCTCTCATCAGGCTGAGCATGCCGCGATCACCTGGCCCGTATTGCCACTTGCACCTGCTGCTGCACCTGTTGCTGCTTTCCCCCCACAGGTGTATGCTCTGGGTTTTGTGAGCGTGTTTGACCAGATTTTGGATGGATTTGAGTCAGCGGACAAGTCGGCAATCTTCAATGCCTACATAGAGGCTCTGGGAGAGGACCCAGCAACATACAGGGTGAGCAGGGGTGAAGCACATGTAGCTGTTAATTTTCAAATCGCATGCATTGTGCTGACAGTGTTTACCAGGAGGGGATATGGCAGGCATTCTGCTGGAAGATGCAAACGTTGAAAGCTGCTGCTGTCCTGTTGGGATGGTGCTGTAAAGCCATAAGCAGAGGATGCAGCACAGCACGTTGAGGGCATGAAGGATGTCCTCAAGCGCCATTACATCAGAAGTCTCGTGCAGGAGCTGTCAGCACTTACAGAAGCTTGAAAGTTACAAACAGAACTCGCTTTCACTCTCATATTATCTTATGTTTCCCTTCTACATCATGATGTCCGTTCTAATAATGGTCGTTTGCAAGATGGTACGTACATGTATGCCCCTTTCAACCAACTTTGATTTACCTTTCCAAGTATTCTTTGTGAAAGCCTTTTGAAAGCCTTCTAAAAGCAGTTTGAAGCTGCGGAAACTAAAACCTAAACCTAAACCCAAAAAAAGTCAGTATCAGACATTCTGGGTCATTCTGCCCTGAGGTTGTGTATGCGTAGGTGAAGCAACAAAGCATGTGCCAATTCGCGCTTTGTTGCTTCTGTTGCTTCTCCTTAAGCATACACAACCCACTCACATCATGAAACTTACATCGCGTAGTGAATGTTGTAGGGAGTTGCATTTAGTCTCATACGTCCACATCAGGATGCTCAACAAGCTCCAGGTGGAAGCACACTTGCCAAGCCTGGCTTTTGCTGTTGTGGGCCACCATGCTGCAAACCACACTGTGTCACTGATGGCCAGGCTTTACTGGAGTGAGCCACACTCACTACCTCACTACCTCACTCACACTTCGCAAACTGACCTTCTCCGTGTTGTCACTCACCTTCTGTCGCTGCTGGTGCTGTTCTGTGTAGTCTGATGCTGAGCTGCTGGAGTCTCAGGCCCGCAGCCTGGCAGGTCCTGATGGCCTGGTGCCTGATGCCAGCGGCAATGAGCTGCAGCAGGCACTGGCAGCAGTGGCAGCAGCAACAGAGTCCGGGAAGTTTGCATACAACAGATTCTTTGCAGTTGGGCTTTTCAGGTGGGAGACTGCTCTCCAATGAGTCGCACTGTGTTGAGCAGCAGTTGTGGATGTAGAGGATTGTTGTGGCAACCAATCAATCACATGGCACCGGTTGATGCCTGCATGTTGCATTTGTTCTTGCTCGGTACAGTGCAGATGATATCGTTTGTCATCCTGATGATAGGAGGTATGGGATAGTGCCAGGCTCATCAGTCAAATGATTAGTGTTGAAGGCAGCTGCTCAGGTCGCACATGTCTGGCACAGTGTGAGACACATGTGTGTGCTATGTTCCTTGCCAGTCACCCCCCCCCCTGTCAAGGTGGCATGTGTAACATCTGCATGTGATGTGCAATCCACCACCACAGCAGTTGACATCAGCACACAATTGCTGCTGCTGCTGCTGTTGCCGCCAGGCTTCTGGAGCTGACTGGTGCCAAGGAGCCAGCTGCTCTTGAGAAGCTTGTGAAGGCCGTTGGTGTGAAACCTGCATCCGTGAACAAGGACCTGCTCATGTACAAGGGAGTTCTCTCAAAACTGTCAGCAGCAAAGGTACGCCAATTCTGGGGTCATGCTTGAGCAGCTGTGATCATCATTGCGAACTCGTCTTCTTCTCCTATATTCCTTGAGCTTGGTGTGGTATTGGTCTAATGATGTTGTGGTAGTAAGGCTCGCAACTCATTGCCATGATTACCATGACGTACACAGCATTATGACAACGATTGTAACTGACGCTCAGTGTCATGATAAGATGCTCTAGGCCAGAAGACCATGGTCGTATGCAAGACAACTCACTGCTGCTGCTGCTGCTGCCGCCACCACATGTCCCTTGACTGCTGCTAACTTGCAGGAGATGATGCGTGAGTTCATTGACCGTGAGAAGCGCAAGCAGGCGGAGCGTGAGGCAGCCAAGACTCAGAAGCAGACGGCAGAGGCAGAACAACCAGCACAGGCATGAGCAGCAGCAGCAGCAACAGCATGAGGAGGAGGTGGTGGTGTCTTCGAAGAGTGATACAATTTTGAGGGCTTTTGTGGGTTGAGTCAGATAATCTCAGGGATGAAGCAGAACAATGCAGAGGTTGTCTGTTTGAGGAGTACTGCATCACGCCAACATCGTGTGTGTGGGTCTTGCTGGATCTTGTGGTGCTGCAGGTGTCAGCATCATGCCTGATTGTTATTGTTATACTTTACAGCATCATGTTGATGAATCAGTCACCATTATCTAGGACTTTGCAGGATTCTTTTGCAACCCTCTGACGCGATCACGGTGTCGTGTTGTTACCAGGCAGTTTCACTGACTACCAGGATAACACAGGCATGGCTGTCACTGGACATGTGGTCAAGCTGCCAAGCTGTGTTGGTGGGAAATGTGCTGTTTGAAGAACAATTCTTGGAATAGCAGCGTTCCAATACGCAGGTGGTCCAGCAGGTCTGTGCATATCTTGATTGTCATGCTGTGCAGTACTGCACTGGTGCACCACTACAGAGGCATTTTGGTTTGGAGTGACTCACTCACAGGCTGTGCACAGTCTTGATGATGGTCGTGTGTATCGTTGAACCAGTGTGTGGATGCATGCAGGATTGATGCATTTCTGCAGTGATCCCTGCATCATGATTTTGCTGTCATCACATTTGGATTTTTGGGCCGTCCCCATTCACCGGGTGGGCTGGGTTGGGCTGTCTTGTGGGCATTGGGTTTGCCAAACTGTGAATGATCTGTATGTGCTGGGCTACCATACCATACCATACCATACCGCACCATACCATACAACCTGGCCCCAGTGGGGCGCCCCGGAGGAGCCAACATAGTCGCTCATGGGGGCTACCGTGACTGTAGACAAGACAGTCTTGGCATGTTCTGGCAGCGGCCACTAGTTGCAGTACTGACAATGGTCGCATGCTGCATCTTGGTGCGCATAATCCAGGCTCAGACAGTATGATATTGGCAAACTGTGTATGTTGCAGGACCCTCCGATCGGATGGCTCACGAGCCACTGTGTGCTGCACAGACAGGTAGCAGATTCTCACTGGTCATTGTCGTCGACGACAACGTGTAGAGACGTCTCTACACGTTCCCAAACTTCTGCGAGCTCCTTAGTCTGGCCCATACTAGATTCCACAGTACAGCCCAGCGGTTGCCGCCATGTGCTCCACCTCCTGGACACGGCCGGGGCCCACAAGCCTTGAGCCCTGTGAATGAGCTAGCTCATATTATTACTCAGTTCATGAACTGCTGGCCTGAGCCTGTGCTGGTGGAAGGTGACACAGCCCAAACGATCTTGAGCAGATCATCAATGAAACAAATTTCATCGGCTGAAACTGCAGCTAACTAATCTGTCCGAATGCGCATTTGGACAGATCCTAGCATGCTAGCAGAGCAGCATCATGATGACCACTATTTGTTGCCAGCTGTTGCTGCTGCTGGTGACTCAACATGTCCCGTCCAGCCCTCATGAATGCTCTGCTGCACCAATGATGGCCAGGCCGTCTCATGAAACTCATGCAGCTGCTGCTGCACTGCTGCTGCTGCCTCCACAAACTGCCGGGCAAACTCTGATCCTTTTTGCAGGTGCTTTGGTGCTGGAAGCAACGGCCTCCCTTGCATTACTGCAAACACTTGTGTGACCAAATCAATGCTGCTGCTGCTGTCACTGCTGGTCCCTTCAGCAGCAGCGGCCACATCACCTTCCCCCTCCTCCTGCTGCTGCTGTTGTTGCTTCTGCTGCAGGTAATTTGGTGCTGTTGCTTGCCAGACATTGCAGCTTCCAGCAGCGGCTGCACGGGCCTGTTGACTGTGCTTTCTGCTCTGCATTATCCCAGAAGCTGACAGTGCTGCCTGCTGTGGTACTTGAGCCTGCGACAAAAAAATGCAGCACAGTAAATTTGCTCACGGTCAGTGACCATCACTGTTGGCGACATCAACAGGCTCAGGCTTGGGGCCGGCATACAATATGAAGCTCATATCTAAACAACCTATCCAAGGTACCACCAAACTGTTTTTCATACACACAATAGATGTAGGCCAACAGTGTCATGACAGCACCAACAGCAGCAAAACAAGTCAATAATGTCAAAATTCTGAGTCACGCGGAGCTGCAGTTGACAGACCACCCAAGCCACTCTCTAGGTGATTTCAGACTTGCTGTTCACAACACACGTCAGGTCCAGGCGCATCTACAGGATAAAGCCTACACTATAGAATCAATTAAACAAAGCTGCTACTATCTCGGGTACCATGAGGCAGATGTGCAGAATCACCTGATGCCTATTGACAACCTCACCCGGTGAGGCCGGGCTGGGCCAGAGCTGCTGCCGGTGTTGCTGCCTCAACCAGTGTTACACCCTAAACCTGAGTATGATTACGTCATTTGTAATGCCTTACTCAACTCACCAGTGCTGCTGCCAGTGTTGCCTCCAGCACCCCAAACAGCTCAGCAGCAGCGCACGCAGCAGCCTGAGTGACGGCACTGCCATTGAAGGACACCAGGCTGCTGAACCTGCAACAGCAGTGGAAGAACAGCAGTGAAGGTTGATAGAAATGACAATAACGGCATCATATGTCACTTGCACATGAAGAATGGATGCAAGACAAGCTTGTCAGTTGATTAACTTAAGTTTGTTGTCTTGTATGGATTTCCCATGTGGTTGCAAGTCTGGCTGCTCCTATGGGGTGCTCCTCTGAGGAGGGATCATATACAGTGGTGTTGTATAGCGTGGTGTTGTGTGATATTGTGTTGTGTGGCGCTACGCTTTGATCACTCAATGCAAGCAATTCAAAGCGGTCACTCCCGAAGTTCTTGCACTGCGTTATCACATCAGCCGTGGCCGATACCACATGGTATGGTTGACAAGCATCAACCACCACCATTCACATGCCATGCCATCAAAGAGTCGCTCATGGGGAAAACGCATCAATGTATGGGCGTGTGCAGCATAATGATGGTGCACTCCGTGACAGAAAAACATTAGTAAACTAATCTTGGTGAAGATAAATAATCTAGTTTTCGGTTTTCTAGATCGTCAGCTGCCAGCAGCACACCCGGCACCTCCTGCGGCCCTCCTTGCTTGTGGAGCTGGCAGCACTACTTGTGGAGCTGGCAGCACTAATTCAACTAAATCGGCTAGTTCCAGCTCTCAGATGCCTGGGGAGGACCAGGTTGCTGTCCACCTCACCAGTATCAGGTCTGATCAGTTTGGATGTGTTCTGTTAAGTTCTGACAAGGTCTGATTAGTGCTGACATGGTATTATCAGTTCTGCCAGAACATGGTATGGTGTAATCAGTCGTGCTCACCTGAAGGTGATGTAAGGCCTGAGCAGCGTCAGGCCGCAGATCTCATTATCCTCAATGTTCAGGTGCCTGAGCCCCGTGAGCAGCAGCAGTGGGTGCAGGTGTGGCAGCAGCGACAGGCCTGTGTTGTCCCTGAGAGTCAGGCTGTGCAAGCGCCGCAGACTGCAGAGGGTTGGTAAGGCGGCCTGCACCTGCAAGGGTGTAGTGAACAGCAGTTGGTGGAGTATCATGTGTGAGTGGCTGATGAATCATGCTCAGGCTGCTGCTGCTGCTGTTGCTGCGGAATTGACCAGCGACTCCAGGCCAGCAGCAGCAGCAGCAGCAGCAGCAGCAGCCCGCCTGCCTGATTGTCATGCATTGTGGTATATGACATGTGTTGCAGCAATGTTGGGTGTGCCCACAGTTGATTGAACGCACCTCACAACAAACCTCAAAACTTGCCGCTGTTGCTGTCACAGCTGTTGCTGCTGCTGCTGCTGCTGCTGCCAAAGACAGCGACCTTACCTTGTCATATGACACATGTTGAAGTGTCAGGTCTGCCACATGTGACAGTGCTTCACCCCTCAACGCGTGCAGCACATCGCCAGTGAGCACAACTCTGCTGCCGGATACAGAAACACGAGGAACGCTGCTGCTGCTGCCTGGTTGAAGTGACCAGGGCCGGGTGGATGCCGTGCGCCTGCAGCAGCACAGCAGCAGCACAGCAGCAGCACAGCAGCAGCACAGCAGCAGCAGCAGAAGCACTTCAACCTTCAAGGTATATATCTATAAACATCCATAAACTTGTACACTACATAGTGAGTGAGGGTTGCACTGCACCGCAGGACATGTGTGTGGTAGGGCAGCCTCAAATATACCTCTCCGTCCCCCCTCCCGCCACCATCATCACCCATGATCATGTGATCAGATGTGATTTCATGATCATGTGATCAGATGTGATTTCAAGATCATGTGATCAGATGTGATTTCATGATCATGTGATCAGATGTGATTTCATGATCATGTGATCAGATGTGATTTCATGGGCTGTGGCCCTGCACTCCCTGTCTTCTGACACAGGATCTGCCTTGCCTGGCAATAACTCATGAAAAATGATTTTCAAACAGCAGCCAGACGAACTGCAGTCAGGATTTGACACATCTCCGGCGGGAGGGTAATCACGTGGTCTACTGGTTAAGTTACAGGGATCCGAAGCTTTAGGTCTCGGGTTCAAACCTTAACCGGGGCACATTTCCCTGAGTTTTCAGGGTAACGGCCGGTGTAAA
>JABEVS010000492.1:0-46262 GCA_018290735.1 Coelastrella sp. MACC-549
CCCCGCGCCCCATTTCAGAAGCGGACAACAACAATCCATGCTGAGCGGTTCGACCGCCATTATGCTCACATTGACACCGTAGTTTCCAAGCAGTAGAGAGGTATTGTGCAATACATGGCAACACACATTGTAAGGTACCAACGGAGCCCCATACATCATCGGACACAAAACGGCACACACGCTGCTTCTCATCTTGAATCAACAAACAAGCCTCCAACTTACTAGCACAACCCGGAAGCTCTTTAATCCTATCGTACATAAGCACTCGTGCATCATTTCATTAGTCATTTCAGGTATGTACTGGCAGCAGTCATGAGGCCATGCAGCAGCTACCCAGCGCCTTGGCTGCATTTACGTAAGCAGGCCTGATATAGACCCCAGGACCAGTTGGAACTTATGCCAAAGATAAGTTGTAGTACACCATTCCGGGCTCCGGCACATCATGCAGAGCATCATCAATAGTTGAAGTGCGGCGTCTGATCAGTGATCTGAGAGTGCAGTGTCTGCAAAGTAACTGGTATGATGTGGTGCTGATGCTGAAGGCATGTACCGGCTGTTGGTCAGGCACCTTCGCCGCAGCATGACAGTCAGCCAGCTGTATCGGACCCTGACCTTCACCCTCAAGCAGCCACCCAAAATCTTACGCAACTCAGGCAACAGCTTTGTAGAGCTCTCGGGTGTTGCCTCAGAGAGGAGTCCCCTGTATAAGCTCTGTGGAGACCCTACTGCCAGCAAATACTTTGGCATCAATGGCGGACATTTTGATTTCAAATCCAGCATCAACAAATTATCAGCAGTTGATGAAAAGCAATGCGTAGACGTTGATGATGCAGTGGTTGGTACAGGCATAGCTGGAGCTGACGGGCTGCTGGGGCGGTGCCTCACATATAGACTACGGCTGCATAAGCCTGCTGTGGATGGTGAGCCCAGTCACCCATGCAATCAGCATAACCACCACCACCGCACGCAGAACAGCCAGTCTACTTCAGCGTTTGGGTCATGACAAGTGCTCTTGCAGTAGCCAGAAACCCCTCACCCTGCAAATCGACTTGACATCTGTGCCACATCCTTTGGTCTGTTAAGCACTGCCTCCCTTCATGCATCCAGTTGCGTCTGCCTGCAGAGTTGTTCAGGGAGGGCAGCAAGCTGATGAGGAAACTGAGAAGCTTTAAGCTGCTCAGGTCATCTGATTCGGGCACATGGCAGCAGGCAGGCATGCTGAGCCTTATCAGATCCAATGATGTTTCGTCAGAAGCCCCCACAAAGCTGGAGAGCATGCTGCAGCAGCTGGACTTCTACGTTGCTTACCATGTGAGACTGCCAGGAGCTAGCAGCTCCGGTAGTACACCACCTGCAAAGCCTTCGCAATGCGACTGCTGTAGGTTTCAGCACCCTCCACTGACAACTTCTCAACAAACTGGCATTTAATGTATTGTGTGTGAAGCTCGAGTTGCCATAAGCCTCTGATGGATAGATGCCTACTCTTGTCACATGAGTCTTTTGCCTCAGTTTGCACATCTCAAGCAACAAAGAGCAGTTTCTGAAAGGTTCAGGCGCCAAAGTCCATAATGACTGCCTTATTCAAATGATGTCTTCTGTGCAGGTACTGGTGTTGCTTTCTGAAGGGGTCGCCACCCCTTGGCAGGTCATCGCAAAGGGCTTCCAAGGCCTGCTGCAGCAGGCAGCACAGGAGAGTGCAGAGATGACTTGCAAGGCGCTGGCAGAGCTGTCAGCACTCAAAACCCATGTCAGAGACCTGCCCAGTACTTTCAGGGACCAGTTGTCAGGCGCTCAGCAGGAGACTACTGGTACAGAGCACATACAACCTGCAGGCAGCACAGCACTGTACAAGGTGGGCCTGTTTTGGCGCATTTATCTTGCGCCATCAGCAGCAGAAGACTATCCAGTCCTGGGACTTACAGCAACCATTCAAGGGCAGCTTTGCAACACTCAGTGGGCACTAGTGCACCATTCCTGCTAGCCCTGCCAGCTGGCAAGTTGGCAACTCGCCCCTATTCTGGCCCCAGTGACCTGGTGTCTGATGTGCAGGTGCTGCGTGTTCATGTGACACCGACTCGAGTGAAGTTTCTGCTGCCTGAGTTGCAGACTGGCAACAGGGTGGTGAGGCACTTCTGTGCCCCAACAGCAGCCAGCAGGTGTGCTGCACATGTTGACACTGGCAGCGCAGTATGAACCTCCACATTGACAGCAGACAGGAGGCCAGCAAGGCTATCAGGAACAGTTGGCGACTTGTCTGCTGCTTGCCAAGCAATGATCTCAGACACATCATTTAGATCTGAAGTCAGACTGACCTTGTTTGTTCTTTGTCCATGGGAATTTTCTTGGCTCTCCCAGGACAATGCTCGCCAGCTGCGGGCTCAACAGCGCTGCAGTAGACCAGTTCACTTCGCTGTTGTGGCTGCAGGAGATACCCCGCAAGGCTTCACTGTCTGGATGGGCTGCAGTTTGGCACTGGGCACTTCCTGCGGGTCAGCTTTGGTGATGAGCAGGGTGACAGGCTGTTTGCCAGCAGGGAGGAGTCACTGGCGCCCTTCTACCAGCGGATGTTGTATGTGCTGCAGACAGGTGTGCCCAAGCAATCAGCATCCCATATTTTTCTCTCTAGGGGCCGAGATGTAGCCGACATCTCTTGTATATTACATACTAATCTCACTCACCGAGCAGTGCCAGGCTGCCAACATGAGGGTGTTGTGCCTGCTTGCAGTCTTGCATTTGGTGGCACATGAGGTGCCAAACAGCCTTTCATTAGGAACAGTCAGCACTGCTGGTTCCTCAGTAACGAGCACGTCAGCTGCTCTCAGCAGACCTGTCACAATGACACTAACACGTACTTCTGCAGGTGTGTCAGTCAATGGCCGCAGCTATGCTTTCCTCGCTTACTCTTCCAGCCAGCTGAAGGTAGGAACCGTTTAGTAGCTTGAGCATTCTATTTGCGCGTCCTGCACATGCCAGTGTCAGCAGAAAAAGCAGGTGCATATCAGGTATGCAGATGCTGGAGGGGCTCAAGCGTCCAACTTCTTGTGGCTGCAGTACCCCTGAGAGCTGATGAATGCATGTTGAGATTCAATACATACAACAGTCAACATGGTAAATACTGGTAGACTAGGTACTTGCCATCGATTTGCTGTTGTGACAGTGCTGCAGAATTAAATACTGCAGCAGGCTGCCGTCAAATATTTGAAGGGCATCTGATGCAGGACTCAACAAAGGCTTTGTTGGCCCCAGCACTCTTGATCAATATCAATCCAAAAGCAGTGTGCATTTCAAGAGCCACTGCAGTAACAAACCCCAATTGCTCCACTCCCATATTGTCTGTTTGTAACCAGACCTGGTCAACCTGGATGGTGGCTGACCCCCGCCAGAGCAGTGGCAGTGCTGCAGGTGCTGATGCCATTGCTGATGCGCTACGGCACTGGCTTGGAGATGCCATGGAAACAGAGCATGTGGCAGCAAAGTGTGCTGCACGTCTGGGGCAGGGCTTCTCAGCTACCGTGGATGCAGCGGACGTGCCAAGCCAGCAAGTGGTGGGCAGCGTCTGGTGACTTGCGAGCCACTTGGTGCTAGCAGGGTTTGCCAGGCACTGATATAGGATGGTTCAGTGATGGTCTGTTGTGCTGTGGTGGCTCTTGGACACTGCTTGTTCCTTCACTTACTGCTAGCCAAGCATCAGCAGGGTATAGGCCTCCCCATCATGCCCTTGTGTACTGCCTGGGTTGGTAGATCAACTGCCCAGGGGCTTTGCAGCTCAGCGGATTACCGAGAGCCCCTTGCATTGCTGAGTGCTGTTTGTGCTCTCTGGCTGCTTTACAGACCAAGATATCTGATATCAAGAGCAGAGCCGGCATATCTCAAACGTATACTTCATGCAGTGCGTACTGCTTCAGTGACGGTGTTGGTCGCATATCCCCAGCACTACTGGATGAGGTTCTGGAGGCATTGCCTTTTGTGCCAACAGAAGGGCCACAAATCAGTGCTCTGCAGGTATGAAGGCATAGGAAACGTTGCCTCTCAACTGTTTGCTTGCTCAAGTGCGGTGTGCTCTCTTTGCTTGTCCCCAGCATCCATATGCTACACCTTTGGTGTTTGAAACATTTCACATCTGTTCAACAACAACAGTCACAGTGAACAAGCTGCTGAAGGTGAAACAAGGATGGTGCCAGCAGTCAAGAAAGAAAAGGAAGCAGGATGCTTGAAACAAAACATTAACCAGTTTTGACACGTGCTATGCTGCCTTCTTGGTATCAGGTGCGGTTTCAGGGCTGCAAGGGTGTCCTGTCAAGATACTCTCCGCTGCAGGGTCGCCACCTGCAGCTGCGGCCCAGCATGGAGAAGTTTGGGAGTGATCACCCAAAACTCGAGGTCTGCTCAGTGGCTGCCTGGCTGCCTGCGTACCTCAACAGACAAGTCATCTTGATGATGAACTACAACGGTGTACCACCAGAGGTGAGGTTGACTGCAGGTGTGGTGTGCTACCTACACATGTCCTTGGATGTCAGGTTGATCCCGTCTGACAGACGTCCTAAGGATAGTGCACGTCCTTGCAGGTGTTTCTGGATAAACTGGAGTCACTGCTTGATCAGCTGGCACGTATGTGCTCCAACCCGACAGCAGCACTGCATCTGCTGCCGTCTCTGGGGGGTGTAGAACCCGGTGGGCAGGGACGAGCGTGGTGATGTCACTGATTAGTTTGTCCAGTGCCAGTACTGTTTGTCGTGTCACCATTGAGTATTGTTGACCGAGAGATGTCGACCATCCCTATTCAGTAGAATGCAAGCAACATGTATCTTCCAGTGTACAACAGGCCGCATCTAGTGTACAACAGGCATGCACACATTTTTGCTCCACAGTCCAGCCCTATTATGGCCTGAGGGACTATTTACATGGTTTTATGCATTGATCTCAGCTGCATGATAGTATTCAACCTCCCTCAGCTGGTGCTGCTCATCCTGCTTGGCTGACTCAGGTGCTCAGGTTGCCATGTTGCGCCTCCTTGACGTGGCAGTGACATGCGGGCTGCCTCTTGATCCTCTGGCAGATAGATGCCTCAAGGCAGTGGCAAGATGGCAGGTAAGGCTATCGTGATGAAATCAATGCCATTGCTGCCACACTGCTGGTTGCTCAGGCACGCAAAGCAAAATATCAGTGCCAATGACAAGAGCTGGGAACAAACATCCCATCCCAGAGGTTGCGACATCATGTCAGGATGATCATCACAGCAGCCACATACATGATGCCTCTTTTCATTGCTGCTTTATCATGCAGGTGACTGACCTGCGTGTGAAGGCCCGTCTGTTAGTGCCTGAGGCGGCGACACTGGTTGGGGTCCTGGATGAGTTTGGAGTCCTAGCAGAAGATGAGGTGTTTGCACAGGTGGCTTCAGGGGCAAGCCAGCAGCTGAAGCCAGCAGTGCCCGGGTGTCTGTAATCATTGCAGTTTTGTGCATTTACTGCTTCTTGCCAAGAAACAACAGTGGACAGTCTTTGACTTTCTTCTGCAACAGGGTCAAACCCAGCTGCTCCTTGAGGGCCTCGTGCAGGCCAATATGCTATGATAGCAGTGTGGCAGTTCCCGCTGCGCCATAGTGATAACATTCTAGGTGACCTCTTATCATGTTCACACATCTGCCACCAAATGATTGTATCATGCCATACCTGGATAACACTGGTGCAGAGAACAAATATGACTGGTGTGGCATAGGCAAGCTCCCTGCTGCTCACTCACTTGTTGTCCTCAGATCCAGCCTCCAAACCGTGGCCTGCACACCCAATCATGCTCCAAGATCGTCACTGGTCCCGTGCTTCTGGCCAAGCACCCAGTGGCACACAGAGGAGACGTGAGGAGAAGCTGTTGATCCCAGCAGCAGAAGGGGTGGCAAACAACTGCTGGAGAACTATACAAATGTGCTTGTGTTCAGTCAGAAGGGCAGCAGGCCCCTGCCCAACCAGCTGTCAGGATCCGACTTAGTGAGAGATTGTCAATAGCATGATAACGCTGATAGTGGCACCCAGTGCCCAAGTGCATGTCACAATAGCATAGGCTGCTGGTTCTGCCACAACCGCTGACTCAGCGGAGAATGATTGCATGCATGCAGCCAGCCCAGAACTGTCTAACTGTATCTGCATGCATGTTATTACTGCTTGTACAATCAACTTGGTTGTGCACAGCTTACTGTAAGCTGTGACACACCTGAACTTTGTTGCTACCTGCTTTGCTTCCAGGATGGTGATCAGTACATGGTGCTGTGGGATGCAGACTTGCTGCAGCCACAAAACTCTACACCAATGGACTACACAGCTGCACCTCCCGAAAAAGTGAGGCTCAGTCGCAGGGCAGTTGCAGGCATTGTCATGGCGGAAACGTGAAGTGTGCTGAGGGTAGCTTGTGCATGTCGTAGGCCGTGAGCGTCGCTGTGTTTGTTCTCCAACAGGGCCCCTGTTTTCACGGCGAAACAGTTTGTGTAGTGCTGAAGCTTCATTGTACACTTTCCTTGCCTGAGCGGCATTTTCATCAACCGTCAGTTGTGTGTGTCATGCAGGTCCATCATGTTGAGGTGCGGCACCTTCAGGAGCATTTTGTCAACTTTGTCAAGAATGACAACCTTGGACAGATCTCAACGTGGCTGCTTGCTCAGGCAGACCTGAATGGTGCTGACTGTGAAGCCTGCGACAAGCTGGGGCAGCTGCATTCCACTGCAGTAGACTTTCCAAAGACTGGCAGACCAGCTGACATCAGTTACCAACAACGTCTTCAGCTGGTAATTGCAGGCTTGAAGCTTATAAGCTTCAAGCCTGTGTCTGTTTAAAGTTGCTCACGCTGTTAACATCCGGTCAATGAGCACACCAACCTGGTGACACTCTGACTGCGCAGTGCATTGTTTGTGCTGTTGGGTGGCAATGAAGCTTATGCACAGTGTGGTGGCAGTGAGCAACACATGACCTCTGCAGACGGTGCCACCATAGTATGCAGCAGCTGCACTGTGAGCAGCTGGCACCTCTGTCACGCTGCTTTCTGCAGCTTCCTACCAAGTACCCCCACTGGATGGAAAGGAAAGGGCGCCCAACGTACGAGTCTACTACCGTGCTGGGTAAGATGTATGACAGGGTGATGCAGCACCCACTCACTAAACACCTCATGGAGAATGTCCCAGGCAGCTGCGACAACAACCTCACTAGCATGACCTCCAACAGCAGCAGCAGCAGCCTGCCACGAAATGGTTACATGACATCTGGCTCAGCAAGAGGTCATAGCAGGGCCGTGACATGGCCAGGGGAGCTGCTACTGCTGGTGCCCGGCATAGCTCCTGCTTACAGACAGCTCCTTGAGCTGGCTGAGGCCCGCTTCACTGAGTTTGAGAGCGACATGGTGGCGCTGATGAACCACTGGGAAGTGTATGACGTTGGTGAGTGTGTCAGCTGGGACGTGAAAACCTTGGGTTCACAGCAAGTGTGACAAGGCGTAAGTGTCATGCAGCTGACAACTTGGCTGCGCAGAGATATGAGAACATATTGGATCAGCATTGTTCCTGTTGCTGGCCCTCCGAGGGCAGTGCAAACGACAAGTGCGTCACGCTTCATTGTTTCACAACTGCTGGCGCCTCTTCTCACTCTGCTGTTGTAGGTGAGATGGTAACAGGCTGCTTACATCGGCTCCAGCGCAGGCAGGGTCAGCACCACCAGCAATCCGAGCAGCGTGACCAGATCAACAGGGAGCTGCGAGCGATCTTCACAAGGGCCAGGAGCAGGTTCTTGAGGGACCTGTTGCTTCAGAGTCGCCTGCAGGAGGATCAGCAAGTCCTGGAGTCAATGACCATCAAGGCATTGGAGGCAATTGTGAATGAGCATTTTGTCACACTGCTCAGAGACACAGATTCCAGCTTTGGTGACAGCATGAAGATGCAGTATGCAGCTGCTTACATGGTGGTGGCGCACAAAAAGGAGATCAAGCGGTTGAAGGAACAGCAGCACAAGTTCACAGCAGTCTCTGGACACATTGCTTCTGCATCTGCATCTGCACCTGGAGACTCGGAAGCTACTGGTGATGGTGGGTGGAGCGAGAGTGAACTTGATGGATGGTCAGAGGCTGATGAGGCTGATGTGGAGGAGGATGAGGTAGATGATGAACGGGTGGCTGGTGGCCAGCCTGGGCCTGGGCAGGAGCAGAAAGGGCCCAATAAGCAACAGGAGGTCCAGCGGCTGGTGAGGTTGTGCTTTCAGTGGGTGGTGGCAGAAGAGTTGCAAGAACTGGCCTGGGCTCTGCAGCCTAGATCCTCATAAAAGTAGCAATGTTTGCAGGACCAGGGAGAGACTGCTTGCGGAAGTGATTGGTGGGTGCTTGTCTGGCTGTGCTATTCTGCGGCACAGCCTCCAGCTGAGACGATTTCAGCCTGATTTTCTGACACAGCATGGCATTGTTGCAGCAACATAGGTGACTGAACGGGCTTTTAAGCGGTCAGTGACCTGACAACCATCAGCAGCAGGCATCACTCAAGAGACCAGTGACCGCTTATGTGCTGTGCAGACTACTTGGGCTGGATTGCTCTCTAAACCTTGATATAGCCCGTCATACCATCGCTGATTGGGCTCGAGGGCAACTTTGAGTAGAGGCATGCCATGCCACCAGAAGGTTTGTTTTAGTTTTCAAAGTCCGTTAGCACAGATACCAACAATTGCCCTTGACAAGTAAATAATGTCAGTTGAAGGCGTCAGGAATATTCATCTTTGTCATATCATTTGCATCAAATCTTTGTTGTACTTCCCCATGGGTCCCATCACTCCGACAGAGTACTCTTGCGAGCCTTGCGAAAGTGCTTGAAATTATTGGAGATGCATTGATGTATCGTAATCCTTTCGCTTATTATCGGAGTGCCTTGCGAGCAACCGTAGCCATTAGGAAGGGTTGCAAGCGACTGCCCAAGAGCACTGCAGCATGCTGCTAATGCAACGGCAACAGTGATAGACTTCTTCTCCTGCGAAGCGCATGTTGTTCTTACTGCATCGCATGTGTTGAAAAGGGCCGTCAATAGCATCAGGGCTGCTGCATATCTTCATCACATGCTTTTTCCAGGTCACCACAGGTGGGTATAAGGCGCCATTGGCTTGGGCTCCCATTCGCACGCCTTCATACTTCATACTAAGTGTTCAACAGCTCATCTTCTTGTGATAGGTGGTGTGCCTATTGCATGCTCAGCTGACCCCCTTCAAGAGTCCAGCAGTAAGCAACAACTGCTGCTGAGGAGCAGCGGTCGTCAGCAGTAAACCCACCAACAGTCAGGCAGGAGAACAACGTGTGTCGGTTCTTAGCAGTAGCATACAGTCCGTGTCAAGGGTTTTTCCAGCAGAAGCAACGGCGTGCAGTAGGATTGACTGTGCTCGATATGAGAGTGACTGTATAAGACAGGAATGGCGAGCCAGCACCATGTTGCTTGTCGACGTCCACGGCAGAAGCAGTATGTAGCAGCAGTATTTCTCCTGCTGTTCATCATGGTGCACCATGCAGCAGCTGCACATGATGTTTTGCTACCAATGAAGCCTGGCCAGTATAATCCCTCACTTGTGGTGTATGAGGGCTCTGGCTGGTTAGTTGCCCGGTCCACTGAGCTCAAGTGGGACACCACTGGACTGAAGTGGATCTTGAACAGGGCGTACCTGTGTCAGGTCAACACCACAGACTGGTCAGTAGTCAGGTGAGCAACATTCTGCAGAAGATAATCACCACGGCCTCCAGCACTGGGTGGCTGACGAAGGCTACTGCTCCAGGTTCACATCAGCACCACAACCAGACATACGTCAGGGTGCAGTATGTTGACAGGCCTGTGTTTGCAGGTTAGGGGCAATTTGCTTGACAACACCAAGGCATTGGCTGTCTTCTGATGGACCTTCTTCGTTCTGCACCTGCTGCATGCTGCAGTTGCCATGACTTTGACCCCTGGCGTGGTGCGTATGGTAGTCAGTGTCGCTGGGGCTCAGCACAATGGAAGGTGTCCTGGGAAGCCTGGGGGGTGGACGATACAAAACTGTTCAAATGGCCGGGGAGAGGGCTGTGGGCGATCACTGGCAGGTGTGACTTGTTGGTATATAGAGGCTTTGTCCAGCAGACCGATGTTCCCTGAGCAACAGGACTGGGCAGCATGCTTGCACCCTCAACATGCGCGGAATGTTACGGTGTTGGGAGAGGAAATCAGTGGTGTTTGATGCCTTTGACTCTGCTGTGATGTCACCGCTGACTGCAGACGTCCCCACCAGCCCAGAGAGAGCATCTACTGCCCCCAGCCAGTGGTGTGGCGGCAGTGGCTAGTGCAGCTGGCTCCCGAGGGGCAGCAGGGCAATCCACAACTGTTTGACTTCCCGCCACAAGATCCTGCAAATGTGACATGGGGCCAGAAGCCAGGTGGCAAGGGTGCTGCTGCAGGTGCTCCTGCTGGTGTGCTTGTGGTTGGCAGGCGCCTGTTGCAGCGCTGGGTGAGTGACGTGACGAGTGTGCGGGAAGTTCAGTGTGCGTCAGCATGACAGGCTACAAGCCTACAAGCATGATAGCCACTGCCCATTGCTGACTTGCTGAACCCGACACAGCTGTTGACAGCAGGTCATTGCTTGTGGTTGCTGCAGTTCTCAACAGCAGCAGTAGCTGCTCCTGTTGAAGGCAGTTCTAACCCCAGCAGCAGCAGCAGCAGAAGCAGCGCATACCCTTCTGGCAGGCCATACAGACATGTCCACAGAAGGCAGAGGCGCAAGCACAGGTACTCCGCTGCAGGTACCATATATGCTGGCTATTCTACCGCGGACGAGGACAGCCTGATACCGGAAACGAAGGGGATGACTCATCACTATAAGGAGCATAGAAGACCTAGAACTCGATCTAATGCAACGCAGGCAACTGATTCCCAGCAGCAGCAGCAGCAGCAGTCCTCTGCATCTGGCCTACCTTTACCGCCGTTTACAGCATCAACAGCTGCTCTGGCGCCTGATGCTGCTGATCAAACCTTTGTTGCTGCAGCTCAGCAAGTATCACAGGCACAAGCTGGTGGCGGTGCAGGTGGCAGCAGGGCCAGAGTAGATACACATCATCATGATGAGTTGATACCTGGGCAGCCAAATACCTGGGACAAATACTGGGGCCACACGCCTGTGAGCCTGGCTATCAGTGATGGCAAGGTTGTTTATGGGCATAATCACTCTATCAATGAGAAGAATTGGATGCCATTTGTGTGGCAGGGACAGCTGTATGTGACGTATCAGCTGGTGGCCAAGCACAGGGTGTACCTGGTGCATCCCAACGGTACAGCACAACCCGCGTATGAGACTCACACAGGTATGGGCGCTGCTACCTGCTGATGGCTGCTGGTTGATACACTTGTTGCTACTTATGGTAACATGCAGCAGCTCATCGCACAGGCAGCAGGTACAGCTGCAACATTGCCAGTTGTGGCGGTCGCTCACTGGCAATGCTCAAGGTGCCCTCGCAGTTGGTGGCTGTCAACAGATCATGGCAAGGCAGGAGCCGGGCACATTCAGCAGCCTCATGCTGGCCTGTGTCTTGCAGCAGAGTCTGCCATGTGCCATGGCATACTTTGTGGGAGACTATCCCCAATCATCAAACACACAGCAATTTCAGTACCCTGTCATATCCTCTCACCACTGCTGCAGGTGATGCAGTTGAGGGTCTAGGTTCAGCAGCTGGCAGACTACACGGTGGGCCCCCACTTGTGTATGTGGACTACCCCAGATACCTGGCGTCCGTGAGCAGTCCCTGGATACAAGCAGCTACAGTCAATCAAGGTCCCTACTACCTCGGAGTTGCTCACTACTGGCTCCCTATTGGTAGTGGTGATGGGCGGACGTACCATCATTTCTTGATTAAGGTGGAAGCCGAGCCACCCTTCAGATTGCTGCAGGTGTGGCTCTCATGCGGGCATGATGACCTTGAAAACCGATTGACTCTGCTGGCAGTACCCAGCATCTGCGCTCATGCTTGTGCAGCTTGCCTGTATGAAAGAATGGGTGAGGCTGAGGGTAGGGGAGCCTTGTTGGTGCAGGGTTACTCAGCCCCACAGTGTGCCATGGCCTTTGCCTGTATGGGGGTCAACTGGTACTCGGTGCTCCTGTTGCCTCGCAGGTGTCTGCGGAGCTGAGGTTACAGTACAACCAGCACTACAAGCGAGTGGCCTTTGTATCAGGCATTGACGGGCCATGGCTGCCAGCAGGGACACCAGCAAATGCCTCCAGCCATGGCAGCAGCAATCAACCGCTTCACAAACGCAACCTGCAAAGCACAGGACAGGCAGATGATGCTGCACAGCCGAGGCATTTGCTGCCACACATTCTGGTCAGTTATGGCTCTGGTGACTGGGAGTCCCGTGTGATGTTGCTGACAGTCGAAGATGTGGAGGCGCTCTTCATGCAGGGGCTACATGACGCTGGCCGTGCTGTCAGCAGTAGCGATGTCACTGTGCAGGGTGCAAGCCTGCCTGCTGACAGAGGCGCGGGGTATTACACCATGATAACAAGAAAAGCGATACCAGACAACCATTGTGACAATGCTGCACGACTTGGGCACAAGTGCAGCAAAGTGGCCACCGAGGTTGCAGAAGAAGACCCCAATGCTGGTCTGAATCACACCATGCTGCACAAGCTGTTCAGTCAACAGCCTGCAGATAAACCAAGTGCTGCTTTGGCGGCTGCCTTGAGAAGCGGAAGTGCTGAGGTAGCTGCAGCAGAAGCGAAGATGCTGGTGGTGAGTCGTGGCCAGACCTCACATGATGCCAATGGCAGCAGTGGCACGGAGACAGGAGATCTGGACACTGACTTGTATGGTCTGGTCGAATAACACACCAGCATCTTGCGTGGACAAGCAGATCTCTGTGTACAGATTGATGGACTCAGACCTCCTGATGCTGTTGCTGGTCGTGATGTTGTGAGGGCCATGGACAGCTATGTATTGACCTTGGCACATGTGTTGTACAATCCAAGGTATGCATGCAAGCCAGCTTCCTGTTCCTTTATGCACTCATGGACAAGACATTGAGCCATATGGCTGCATGCATGCAGCAAGTTGAAATGCTGTCGTGAGCATTACAAGGCATGTGACTTACCTACATAACTGATTAACTGCCTGACGCAATAGCTCCTCTTGTGTACAACAGTCGTATGTAGCTTGCTACATCCTCCTGTCTTGCTATTAGTAGGTAGTACAGCATGATTATAAACACTTGAGCTCATTTGTCACGATGCTATGGCAGCAGCAGCAGCAGTGGTGCCTCCTAGCACGTGCGCAGTGTCCATGCTAATCTGTATCAACATATTGCTTTTCAAGTTGCAATATGATGGAATGCTGACATGACAGCCGTTTGCATGGACATGTCACTTGTGCCAGCTTGCAGCACCCATCAGCTGACCAACAATACTGCAGCACGCGCTGCGCTCCGAGTTGCAGCAGTCATCATCAATAGCGATAGTATGTGGACTTCACCCACGTCATGCGGCTATGCGCTCCCCCAATAATGAGGGGCTAACGGGCGCCCATCAAGGTATCACGTCACCATACCTGCAGGTTTCTAGGAAGACCTGGGCACGTGTTTGGCGCGTCAAACACGACATTTTAGCTTCTATTTCAGGGCTGCAGTATGTGTAAGACCTCATCCTGGTAGTCTCCTTGCGTTGCCGTGACACTAAAGTTGCACGCGGCAAAACGGTTGTGTCTGAGATCTACCAGATATTTCTTAAATTCTTTACGTTGTCCAAGCAAGGGCAGGGGCTTGTCACCTTTAGCTGATCGTGCCACGCAAAGTGCGTGCAGGTAAGCGCACGAGCGTTCTACCAGGCAACAGTCACTATAGTGGCTGATGTTGTGGTAAACTATATGTTTGTAACAGCCCCAGTTGTTTACCATGCCCAACGTGTCTGCCACGCACTGTCAGGTAGTGATCGCACTTGCGACACGGCGTGGTGTATCTATTTGCGCTCGCATCTTACGTGAGGAGAATTCTCTGGTGTTTTAGAGGAGTCTACTTTATACACGCGTCCTTTTTGGGCTCTCTCAGCCTGAGAATAGTCTTGTGAACATACTGTATGTTGTGCACTGCTGCGTCATGCTTTACCCATTGCAGGAGCGATGCAAATGGCCGATACAGCTGTGCAGAACGTGATTGCAAGTGGCCAGTCTGCAGTGAAGACTCTGGCTGACGCCATGGCTGGGATAAAAGTGAACGAGCCAGCAGCAGATCGGCCTGTCCCGCCCACCAAGGCTCCTGGATTAGTTCGTCGCATGTCTTTCACTGGACGTCCGATCGACATTGTGCGCAATGCGTTGTCTCAGATGCGCAACGAGTGCTGCTCGCTGTTTGGCAAGTGAGTCGGAAGTTGGTCGCAGGTGGAAACTGGTCATGCTGCTGTTGCTGTCATGGCCTTGCAGGACGGTCTACGTCTCTTATGCACAATGCATTGGCAAGTTAACACTGTCTTGGTGTACTGCGTACAAACTGTCTGACTCACTGCTGCCTGCTTTGCACTGCAGCCCACATTATCGTATCCAAGCAGTACCAAATTTCTGATCCTGCATTGTTCAGTAACCTGGTGTCCACCTTCTGTACTCTTGCAGGTGTCTCGAGCGCGGCAAAAGCACACCCCACATCATGCCACACCAGCTGATGGATGAGCTGGCAACTATTGGTGAAGCAACAAACAACCCGGACATCTGCTTCACACCATTTGGCAACCTGTTGCGCACTGCGGTGGAGGCAGTGGTGCTGGCACCCAGCATTGCTATGGTGAGGGCATCATTGTACAGACAGCTAGTCTGCAGGCTTCTGTACAAAAGATGATATGTTGTGCTGGCTTTCAAATGGCAAAGTCCCAGGGGCCTTCATCTGTTGTGCAAGTATACCGAACTGGTTTGTACATCTTATTGCCTGCCTATGCCTGTTGTCATATCAACACTGCGCCTTTGGTTCACTAGCGCTGCATACCATGCAGTCCCCCTTTATTGCTCTTCCTACCTCTTGTGCAGCATGTGTCCTATTGTATCCTTTCACCCTTCACTGCCTGCAGGCACTTCGCCCCAAGGCTGGCAGCTGGATCTACCTGCGCTTCAATGCCGATGAGTTGACTGTTGATGAGATCAATGCAGGACAGTACCTCGCATTCAAGGAGCACCTGGTGGAGGGTGAGTGCATACCACAGTACTGCTTGAATGATGCAACACCAGGCTGCAACAGTATCAGCATGGTTGGCTGCAGATCTGACCCAATCCTTTCATCAAATAAGTTACCTGTGACGGCAAACCAAGTAACCAGTGACGGCGATGAATCTGCTAGTGTCTGATATGGCGCTGGGCAGTCGTGTTGACGCTGCACACAGCCGCACAATGTTGGACGGCATGTGATTGTCTGCTGTCTGATGCCGCCCTGCTTCTCAGGTTATGGCAGTGAAATTGACAGCAACCCATACAAGGTTTTGGAAATTGACCTTGGCCCCTTCAACCGCAATTTCCCTCGCATGAACATGGCTCAGAGCATTGGTCAGGGAGTCACATTCCTCAATAGACATCTCAGCAGCAGCATGTTCCAGGTAAGCAGCTTGTCTGAAGGTTTTTTTTGGGGGGGGGGGGTGTCAGGGAGCACAGTAGGTGGCTCTGGACACTCTCCATATCAATAACAGACTATAGGGCCACAGTATCATGATGACAATTGCCTGCCCACTGGCAACTTGGCCGCGGCCACTGCATGTGACAATGCAAGCAAAGTGCTCTCTGTTTTTGAGCTCTTCCATTGTTTTGAATAATTGTTTTCCACAGGGCGGACCGAATGGTATGAGTGAGGGCAAACTGCAACTGTTTGAGTTTTTGCGCACCATGTGCTACAAGGGGCGGGCCCTCATGCTCAATCCTAACAAACTGCTCAGCATCCAGCAGCTGCAGCAGTCACTGCTCAGGGGTGACAGGTACCTGGATGAGTTTGATGACGAGGTGAGACAGTGAGGGTGACACTGTTGGCAGGCACTGCTGAGACTGAAGAAGCAGCTCTGCATGCATAAGGCTTCTGCAACAGAATTTGACGGACAGCAGTCTGCTGTTGGTTTGCACTGCGATACATGTGCACTGCACATGCAATGCTTGAGGAGGAATTGTGTGTAAGTATTTGGCCAGCACAGAGCTGATGTTTGGTTTTGCTGCCTGTGTGGTCCGCTGCTGATGCAGATCAGCTGGGATGAGGTGTCACCTCGTCTGCTGGAGCTTGGTTTTGAGAAGGGATGGGGCAAGAATGTTGAGACCATCAGGGAGCAGTTCAAGCTGCTGCTGGACATCATGCAGGTGGGCCAGGGGTGCAGCACCATGATGGCTGGACGCCGCAGTCCTTGCAGATGGCAGTTGTGTGAGAAACAAATGCGCTGCAAGGATACTGCTTGCGTGGCGTAGCTACATGCTTCCTGGACAGCCAAGGTTGTCATTAAGAAACAGCAGGTAGAGGTATCATCCACTTGCCTGACTATGCCACATTCTTTGAATCTTATCGCACTTTCTATCGCGCTCTCATGACCTGGATCACATGCAGGCCCCTGATGCCGAAAGCCTTGAGCGGTTCCTGGGCCGCCTGCCGCTGGTGATGAATGTTGTCATCATGAGCCCGCATGGCTACTTTGGTCAAAGCAATGTGCTGGGACTGCCAGACACAGGAGGACAGGTGAGCTGCAGCAGCAGATAAGCCTCATCTGCACCAGAAGAGCGAAATTTTCTTTAATCGGGGTGAATTCCATATATGGATTTTATTCTTGTGGTGTGTAGACAGGGTGTGTACGTCATCACCTGTCAGGTAGTTCACCCTTGTCAACCACCAGCTGGTCATCGGGGCAGGATCAGTTTTGTTAATGGCTCAATGCTGTGAATGCTGGCATAGCAGGGGCTTCAGAGATTTGGTCCAGGTGTCGCTTCAGGTTTGTATGATGAGCATAACGGAGGACTCACACCTTGCTGTGAGACTTGCACCTGTCCTGGTGTTGTGCAGGTGGTGTACATCCTGGACCAGGTCCGTGCACTTGAGTCTGAGATGCGGCGTCGCCTTGATGAGGTCGGCCTACCAGACATCACCCCCTGTGTGATGGTGGTCACGCGTCTCATTCCACAGGCCATGGGAACAACATGCAATGAGAGGATTGAGCGCATACACGGCACAGAACATGCCTACATCCTGAGGGTGCCCTTCAGGGACGAGAGTGGAAGGGTGAGCGCATTGATATGCTGCTGGTGGCGGGCTCATCACATATCCAACTGCTAAGCTGTCCATGACAGTGGTTTATGAGGACTGCTGTTGCGGTTGCTTTGCATTCATTTACAGGTTTGCAGCTCACAGTCACACCAGGAGTCATGCTCAAGAGTACATATCTTGCTCAGATTTATTCCTCATTGTTCCTCCTGAACCACCTTGATGGCCTGTGTCCTGCAGGTGTTGAAGAAGTGGGTGTCTCGCTTTGATCTGTGGCCGTATGTCGAGCGCTACACCCTGGATGTGCAGCGTGAGATCTTGGCTGAACTGGGCCAGAAGCCCGACCTCATCATTGGCAACTACAGCGATGGCAACCTGGTGGCTTCTCTGCTGGCACACCGCATGTTTGTGACGCAGTGCAACATTGCTCATGCGATTGAGAAGACAAAATACCAGGATGCAGACATCAAGTGGTAGGTGTTCAGCCCTCCCAGCAATTGAGGCCAGTACAAGCATCATTCGCCTATCTGCACCTAGGTTCACCTACCTGCACCAGGTATTGGTTGCTTGGATACACGCACAATGTCCTGCTGCAACAGCATGTCATCAACAACGTATGTGTGTCCTTGTTAAGGGTGTGGCTGCTGACTGTGCTGGCAACCATGCCTGTTCTTGCCCACAGGCGTGAAATGGATTCCACCTACCACTTCAGCTGTCAGTTCACTGCTGACCTGATCGCCATGAACCATGCTGACTTCATCATCACCAGCACATACCAGGAGATTGCTGGCAACGAGACACTGGTGGGCCAGTATGAGAGCATGAAGGCCTTCACAATGCCAGAGCTGTACAGGGTGGTCGAGGTGAGGGGACCAGGGAGCAGCTAGTTGCACAAGCAGATGAAGTTCACTGCAATACTCATCAGGCAGAAGCTCCTGGTAGCTGTATCGACCTCACAACAATAGCTGTGCTGTGCAAGCAAACTGACACCTGTTGCTGCTGTTGTTGCAGGGCATTGATGTGTATGACCCAAAGTTCAACATTGTGTCACCTGGTGCCGACCAGGATATCTACTACCCCTACGACCAGAGTGACAGGCGGCTCACAAGCCTGCATCCGGAACTGAAGGTGAAACTGGGTCGAAGGGCTGATGCCGAGCAGGGCTGTGGCCAACACTTCTGTTCAGTTGTAGATGTTCATGGCTGACCACAGCAGCAAGTGTAGTCATGTGTGCGCTGCATGGGAGGTAGCTATTACCAGCAGTTGTGTGCACTGGCACAGTGGCCCCATACACGCAAGTATATGTTTTGCTTCTTACTGGCTGTTTGCCTACCTTCTGAATATGCACCCTGCATCAACACTACACTGTCTTATGTGCAGGACCTTGTGTACGGTACCACTGAGGCACCCATTGCAGTGGGTGTCTTGAAGGATCACAACAAGCCGCTGCTGTTCACCATGGCTCGCCTGGACCGAGTCAAGAACCTCACAGGACTGGTCGAGTGGTGAGCTGCCAATTGCACAATTGTTGGGCTCAGCTGGGCTGATTGGGTGCTTGTGTCAGTGTTCAACCTTCAGCAGGCCACTGTATCCAATGGGACAGTGAAATTGTGTCATGGCGGTGTTCATTGTGATTCTGGTAATGGCTTTCAGGGACTGTCATTTGTGTTATTGTGTTATCGAGAACCTGAAATCATTATCCTCGGGTTATGGGGGTTGCCCTGGGAGGTTGGAAGCTTTCCCTGCCCTCCTGGTTGGGTATCTTGTTTGCCCCCCCCCCCCCCCCCCTGGTCCGCCTGCACTTCCAGGTATGCAAGGAGTGAGCGTTTGCGCAACCTTGTAAACCTGGTGGTGGTGGGTGGTGTCATTGACCCCGAGGACACAGGTGACAGGGAGGAGCGGGCAGAGTGTGAGAAGATGCATGCACTCATCAAGAAGTACAACCTCAAGGTAGGTGAGGACAGGCCTGGCTGTGCAGCTTGGCAGAAATGCCCAGCAAGGTGTCCAGCTGGCGATGTTGTCCAAAACCTGTGACGCTTATTTGTTGTTGTCATACCAACTATCAACGTGCACCAGAGCATGTTTTGACATATTCTTGTGGCTTGTATGTCATCACATGGCTGCTGTCAGATGATATTTTGGCATATTTTGTCATTCAGCTACTGCCCTTTCCTCGATTGCATCAGCCTACTGCATTGCTGCTATCGTATTATGTGCTGCTGCAGGACCAAGTGCGATGGATTGTTGCTCAGAAGAACCGCGTGCGCAATGGAGAACTGTACAGGTTCATTGCTGACACTCGTGGAGCTTTTGTCCAGGTTGGTGGGGACTCGAGTCTTGTGTGCTGTTATGTGCTGGTGGCAGCTGCTAATGTCTCACTTATGACAGCGTTCAGGATGCTATGGCCACTGCGCAAGACAGTAGACAGTTTTGCTGCTGGTGACTGTAATCAACACCACATCGCACTGTCATGCAGACAATGAATATTCTGAGCAAGGGCTCTCTCTCTATATAAGTTACCCATTGACCATAGCAATCCTGCCATCGGCCCCGCGCCCCATTTAAGTAAGGGCTCTGTTCACTCATAACTGGTTCCACTTGTTCTGTTGATGTGAATGTGTGCAGCCTGCTCTCTATGAGGCTTTTGGTCTGACTGTTGTTGAGGCAATGACTTGTGGCTTGCCAACATTTGCCACCTGCAATGGAGGCCCCTCAGAGATCATTAAGAATGGCAAGAGTGGCTTCCATATCGATCCTTATCATGGGGACAAGGTGGGCAGTCTTGAAAGATGCTGACCTGCTGATGCAGCTACCAACTGTGCACCAGTAACACCACTACCTGTATTGCACTGTGCAGTACAGTAGGCTTGTGCGTACTTGTTCACTGCACCCAGGCACAGGGACTCATTTTGGGGCATTAATATATGCTGTGTGTTGGTACACAGGCTGTAAATGTCATTGCGGACTTCTTTGATCGCTGTAGCCGTGATCCCAACTACTGGCAGAAGATCAGCAGGGGAGGCTTGGAGAGGATCTACAGCAGGTGACAGGCGATGCCACAATTGGCAGCTCTGGGGCCTCATAAAACAGCAAATTACTTGTTTTGCGTAATACGCAACATGCCCAGCTTTTTGATAATTACACTGTAATTGAGGCTTCAAGCAGTAGCACTGCTGCAGCCTCTGCCGTTACATGTGCAGTCTATGGTCTCATCATCATGTCGGCTGTGTGACCCAGGGTGTGACCCAGGCCACGATTGTCATGCCAGCAGACGCAAGTGATACATGGTGTTGCTGAACATTCCTGCCCCTCTATCGCTGCTTCCTGTCACTCAGGTACACGTGGGAGATCTATGCCAAGCGGCTGTTGACCCTGAGCAGTGTGTATTCCTTCTGGAAGCATGTGAGCAACCTGGAGCGATCTGAGACCAAGAGGTACCTGGAGATGCTGTACTGCCTCAGGCTCAGGCCCCTCATTGAGAAGGTAGGTATGGTTTTTCTGAAGCCGTGTTTTCCTAGAGCCGTCGAAGCTGGGATATTGGAATGCTTACAACAGCAACATGCTAACACCAGCAGGTGCAGGTGTGTGAACAGCTTGACAGACTTGTCAAGACAGTTACGTACACAGCGCATGTATTGCACACGGCAGTACTTACCGCAAGCTGTGTGCACTGCTGTTTGTTAGAACATGTCATGAAGTGCTCTTTCACTCCGGTGCCGCCGCTGCTGTTTTTTCCTTAGGTGCCTCTGACTGTTGATGAGCCAGAACCTGTCCCTGACGCCTCTGGCGCTGTGCCTATGAGCCCAAGGTCCCCTCAGCCTAGACACTTCTTCTGAGATGTGACAGCTGATGCGAGCAAATGCTCTATGAGGTTGTGTATGCGGTGAATGCGGCACTGACAATACAATGCAGGTGGCGAGTGGTGCACAATGTATAGCAGGTGTGGTGTATGTGGTGTGGAGCAGGATGGATTGGTTGCTGCAATAAGGGCTGACTTTGTCAGCAAGGCAATCAGGTCGAAGGTCATATGTGAGGAGCCAGCTGCAGAAGTTGGATGTAGTTCAGCAGATGACAGTCTTTTTTGTGAAATGCAACTGTACAGTGATAATTGCACGTTTTTTGTGGTAGGTGTTGATAACATGAGAATCCGTGATTCAGAGGATGCCTGGTTCTATGTGAATCTGGAGAACATGGTGGTTGTATGATCTGCTTGTCTGAGAAGCTTGACAGGCTTCAGCGTGGTGTATCTTCAAGTGGGTAGTGCAGGCTGTTGAGCAGCTGTCTCATCACAGGCAACTGCCCACAGTACTCGTCTTGTAACACACATACTATATAGTAGATGCTTATTGCAGGGGGGCTGAAAATTGCATATATGGTGGGAATGCCACACACGCAGGATTGCAATATACAGTACCCCTGATGTTGAGCTTGCAATGCGCTTTTGTTTGTTTGGATGGATTCTGCCAAAGCAGATATGGGTGCTGCAACTAAATGGTATATGGTACACCTGTGGACTGTAAAAGATGTTACCTCCATAAGTGTTAATAGTATATACTGTTGGCAAAAGCCATCTACTCACTCTTTAAGCTCGGCAGACTCCAAGAGTCTTGTAAGACTTACAAGAGAATCAGACATCATTGGCGACAGTAGCGCATATATATTTGGTGGTCAGTACGCTATATTTTCTGTACAAGTCACTGAAGTCCATATAAGCCTGTGAGGCTGGGCAGAAGATGCGCTAGCAAGTCACAAGCACAACTTGTTGCATGGCTCAATTTCTTTTACAAGCACAAGATCGGATCATGAAAGCATCAAACGCCCTGCATACAAGGAACGCGTACTTATTCTGGGCCAGACACATATTGCCCAATATGCGTGCTGTTGCTTGCCAACTTATAATTCACCTGCACAGCGTACGCGGCACGCAGGCCATGCTTGGTTTTGAGCAGTGCCACCCCAGCGTAGGGCTTAGACACCCTAGCCCAGGCCCGGGACACGCAGGCTGCATGCTCCTAACAAGGCCTGGCCCTACCACCTGAAGCAGTCATACCATATGCTGAGCAAGATGTGTTGTTTGTCTTCGTATCCTAGTTATAACCGTATCCTGGACATGTCACCCTGGGGCAGCAAACTGCCGCTACAGTACAAGGCAGTGACTCATCAACCACTTTAGCAGCAGCCCTCACATCACCTTACAGGCATACCAACAGTACATCACTGGCGTTGATTCCAACTGGTAGGCAAACTACACCATTGTCTGTGTCATACGATCATATCAACGCAACAGACAGTGTCACAGTGACCGTTTCGGAACGAGGCCAATGACTTCCTTGCGATAGCCTGGTAACACACTATGTCTTTTAGAGAACGGACCGAAAGTAGCTATATCGATCGATGTATTGACAGCAACAAGTGTTACGTGTAGAATTTATCAGACGCAACAGCAGCGCACTGTTGTTCAGCTGCCTGTTTCTGGTTGACTGTTCGTTCTCGTCGCAGAGAGCAGTTGATCGCCGGCACTTCGACTCGACATACTAGTTTCCGTGACTCCGCAAATGGAGTTTGTTGAGGTCTTGGCAGGATGGCAAGAAGGGAGCTTTTTTCATACATGTGCCTGGTTGATATCTCTCGTCGCCATCACCTTTGCCTGGGCGCTTTGGCAGTATCGTGATCATGCGCTCTTCACTACACCTATCCCCAGCAGTGTACCCATCTTGCCCGGTGGGAAACCCCTCATTGGCCACGCTGTGGATTTGCTGGGCAACTTGCAACACATACATCACTGGCTGCTTGAGAGCTCTCGCAAAATGGGCTTCCGCACGTATGCTTTCTCCCTTCCCACCCTTCACACATTTTACATGGTGAGCACAGACAGCTTTACCTGGCTCTTATGCACCGCGCTGAGCACTGCTATGTATCGAAAAGCAGAAGATGTAGCGGTTCTGCCAGTAGCTCGTCCTTTGTGCGCACCTGAAGCAATTGCCTCGTGAAGTTTGTTTGTAGTAGTACAGCACATACAGCAGCAGTTGTGATCTGCAGGTAACAGACCCCAAGTGCTTGGAGTACATACTGAAGACCAATAATGACAGCTTTGTCAAGGGGCAGATCTTCATCAAGAACTTTGGCTGCTTACTTGGTCATGGCATCTTTACCACTGATGGCGAGCAGTGGCTTTGGCAACGCAAATTGGCCACAAACATATTCAGTGTGAAGAGGTCAACAGAGCTTGGGATGTTTACGGCCACAACACAGTGCTCAGCATTTACAATGCCTTCATACAAGCCCCCCCCCCCTCCTCCTCAAGCCGTGCATTGAGTCTCCTTGTTGCAACAATGCCCTTCACATTGCCAAGCTTTCAGCATTGCTGCTGTTCTGCTGTGCTGTCGTATGTAGCTTCAAGCGGTATATGAACGAAGTATTTGCAGCTAAGCTGGAACTCCTTGTAGGGAAGCTGCTGATGTCATGCACCACCAGCAGCCCTGTGGATCTACATGAGCTCATGTACAGCTTCACATTGGATTCATTTGGCCAGATTGGTTTTGGTGTCAACCCTGGATGCCTCAACAGTGAAAGGAAAGTGCCCTTTGCAGCAGCCTTCGACAGGGTGCAAGTGGTAAGTGGTGGATAACCACTGTTAAGAGTTTGGCGATGCCATGAAGCTTGATCTACTGACTGTCACGGGGACTGTGGCAGCACTTCTCCATTTCCACCAGGCTTTCTTCATGCAGTTCTGCCCCAGTACCATCTGCAATATTGGTATGACGCAGTGGTGTGTTCCTGTCCAGTCAGCCTGGCACCTCCGCATCGTAACTGCTCTTCCTTTCAGCTGATTGAGTCCTGCTCTCGACTTGTAGTAGGCAGGAATGCGGTACCTGCTGAGGCTGACAGTCATGTATCATCTTGCGCATACCCTTGCGTTTGCTCCTCTTCATGGACAAGCAGCTGTTGGCTGTTGGGGGGCTTGCCTCACTTGCCTCGTTTTTCTGCCGTTTGCAGATCATCAATGAGCGATTTTGGATGCCCGCCTGGCCATTAGTAGAGCTATTGAATGGTGATGCCTTTAGAATGGCTGCTGACATCCGCGTCATCAAACGTTTTGCAGTGGACATCATCAACAAGCGCAGGAAGCAGCTGGCGGCAGGCACAGCAGCTGGCGAGGGTGGAGCTGCTGCTGCTGATGATGTTGATGCTCCTCCTAGGGACCTGCTGTCGCTGTTCATGGAGGCGCAAGGTCCTGGGGGCAAGCCCTTGAGCAACAAGCAGCTGGTGGATACTGTGCTGAATTTCATCATTGCAGGGCGTGACACGACAGCGCAGGTGAAGTTTCGTTCTCAATATGATTTAAGAAGTAGCCACATTTTCATCTGTGCTTTCACAAACCCTCTTCATTTAGTGACAGCTTGGAGGTGAAGTAGAACCTGTAGGCAAGCCTGCAACAAGCCTGCAACCACTGAGCACTGCACTGTGCCAGTGCTTCCTTGAACTTCTGCTGGCCATGTTTTGGCGCATGTTGGCTGCGGTGGTTCTCAATAAGCTAGATGCTCAACCTTCGTCATGCACAGCTCTTGCACATCATTGTGCTGGGTACTTGTGCGTCCTGCACACTGCTGTTTGTTGCCGCAGGCCCTGTCCTGGACGTTTTACCAGCTGATGCACCATCCCCAGTGTGAGGCCAAGCTGATGGCTGAGCTGCGTGAGGTGCTGGGGCCGGGGTACACCCCACACCCCTCCTACGATCAGATCAGACAGCTGAAGTACACAAAGGCCTGCTTCCTGGAGGCCCTCAGGCTGAGCCCTTCAGTACCAGAGGTAACAGCAGCGGTTGGCGGCGTCTCAGCCTCTGCACATCGGACCTGACTCATTAACAGCTACCTAGATCCTCGCAAGTTGTCCCCTAATTTTGCGTCTGTTTTGCAGCCACTGTTACTGTTCAAACCTGGGCTGGTGGCCTAGGCAAGCAGTGGTCTGTGGGTGTGATAGGAACCCTCTTGGCTGTGGCGGGTTTGGACACCAGCGGTGCCTGTCTCATACTAGTGTATCTCAAGCCACTGCTGTATTGGCACATAATACGGCCGTGACAGACTTTATTATACTGCCATCTTTGTGCTGACTTTGCTGACGCAGGATGTGAGGTATGCTGCCCGTGAGCATGTGCTGCCTGACAAGTCAGTGATCCCCAAGAATGGGCAAGTGGTGTACAGCGCATATGTTGTGAACAGGCTACCAGCCTTCTGGGGTGAAGATGCAGAAGAGTTCAGGTGCTCACCTGTGAAAAGTGTTGATGTAGTCTATTCACAGTTACTGTCTGCTTTCAAGCTAGTTCTCAGTCAAGCTACTTCAGCAACCTCTGGTGCATGTGCTCTTGCTGCTGGTCATAAACATACTTCAGCCAGCAGATCAAGCACAATGTGACTGCAGCGTATGGTATGAGGCTCTGAACTGCTGTCAGCCCTAACCTGCGGAAGGCGGCCTTATGCGCCTCAATTGCCTGCACGAAAGCCAGTGTCGTGCACAAATGGTGTTGCTGTTTGTGTCATTGGGCCCGCAGGCCAGAGCGTTGGCTGGAGATGGACAGCATGCCCACACCTTATAACTACCTTACATTCAATGCTGGTCCACGACTGTGTGTGGGCCAGCGTCTGGCTGAGCTTGAGGGCGTCTATGTGCTGGCAGGATTGCTCAACAGGTTCAGGTTCACGCAGACAATACCAGGCCAAATGGTGAACTATCGGGTTGCCTCCACCATGCCGATGAAGGAGGGCCTGCATGTGTATGTGCAAGAGAGAGCGTAGGGCAAAAAACATGACTTATTACCTTTAGCCCTGCTCCACTGACAGAGTCTGGCACAAAGGTCAAGGTGTTGCATGTACAGTAGCACAGGGTCTGAGTGGCAGTATGCAGTTGTCCATCTTGTCAATACTTTGTCAATACCTAAGCCATCTGTCATAACACTTCATCAAAATCCAAGTCTGCATAATACGCATATTGCACTCCAATCAGTGGTGGCATAATGCAGAGCGTTCGGGGCTGTAGCTCCCCAGGGGGCAGCTAGCGCTGCAACAGCCGCAACAAGCACTTGCACCAGTTGGACTGCAAGAACAGCAGAGCCAGCACATCGGTTGGGTTCTGCAGAATGTTTTGCCCCTGTTTATTGTGACATTCAGGGTGATGCCAGGCATTGTTTATCTGGTTTGAAGTGCGACAGCCCATAAGCATATGGCTCAAGACCAATAGAGCACACGTGTTGATGCGAGTATGCCCACAGCATTGAGGAGTCAACCCATACGGTCAGCACAATATGCTGACTGCAGGGCAGCATTTTCCACTGCTCTCTGCAACTTACTTGTTTGAGCTGCCACTATCAGTCAGTTGGCTATGGTTGTTCTGAAGCACTTCTGTTTTGCAGCGGTTCCAGTGTCTTCATACCCAGGCGTGCATGCACATTGCCTTTCAAGTGCAGTAGCTATGTGACAGAGCATCACAGCAGCAATGTGGCTGATGCACTTTGGGCAGGTGTTGCTGCCATGATTTTTGCTGTTATGGCTTGCGGCGACATCTTGTGCACATCAATCTGTCCTCTGTGTTACATCTCAAACGTAGAGTGAGCACTGCAGTATGATGTTTAAACAACAAATCCGCAGGGAAACGCCCAGACGGCAAGTGTTGCATCGTGCAGCATGGATTTGTGTTGAAGCAGCGGATAAACCGACTGTGATTCTGTCAGGAGAGCCGTATAAATCATGGGTCATGCATACATTGAGTACAGGTGTGGGTTGTCAGATTACTGTCAAAGTAGCTGTGCATACTATGCAGCATGAGGGTGTTCTGGCTTCCAATAGTGGTCATGGCTAGTAATGTTAAGGATGAAATTGATATTTCCGTAGCACAATGTCCTTCCTGTCATACATGGCAGTCTGAAAGCTGCTGAGCTAAGTTGCTGACCTTGTGTTCCACCCCACTGACAGATGTTGCTGAGTGTGGGCCAACGGTCCCCATTTGGGTCGATGTATGTATGTCGTCAAAGTGTTGTAGCGGCTGGGTTGGGTGTGAATGTGGCAGCTGCATACTGGGCCTGCTATTGAGAGGCTTGCTGACTAGATTCAAAGTGGTCTAACCGTCTTGACTTGTTAATACTGAACTTTGCACTGCGCAGTGCATGCACTGGTGGGAATATGTGTTTGCCAAATCTCCTGCGGTTCCTGCAGAATTGACCTTCATCCGACATGTCTGAAAGATGCTGTGAGCTGTTCTGGTGGGCAGTTAACAGTCTTGTGGTAGTTAATGACCCAGCTGCATACTATACCTGTTAGGTATTCCAGAATTCATAAGTGTGCAACATAATTACGTTGCTGCTGTCTGTTATATCCAACGGCATCACAGGGTGTTCTTTCAAGAGCTTGTACCTTGAGATGGAGCAGTTGGGCTCTACTTTGATGTTAAGAGGACTCCTACTAGTATGGTGACTGTACTATATACAATGATAGCGTATATGCCTGCCCGAGCGTGGCCGACCATGTTTCATTTGCTTTGGCCCAAAGGGAAAGTGTTACCATTTGAGATCCAGAGCACTGCTGCCAGTAGAATGGCATCTCCTACCTTGGTGTCAGCCCGTCGGACGGGCAGCATTAGACGGATCCGAAGCAAGATGCTTTTTGCAGACTGAACGCCCAAGTATGCTGCCACACCGCTGCATACGTCTGTAATGTGCGTACACCTGTGAGCATGACCGATTATAAAAGGTACAAAAAGGTACAAAGTCGATGGGATGAACCCCCTTAATCCCAGCACGAGCCAGCGGATGACTCATGGGATGCGGTCCATTCTCACAGACTAGCCCGATTATACCAGGTGGTATACGTACACATGCCACTTGCAGTTAAACTAGCTCATGATCATGTACAGCAGCACGCCGTCGGTTTAGAGGACTATCGGCCGAAACTATGTGAGAAGACAGGGGATTGTACGTGCTACGATACTTTCAAAGTGCTGTGACAGCTTTACCATACATGTCTGGCACATTCCGCATTTTCATGCTCTGGACCAAGTCGGCCGGCTTGGCCGTGCACGTGCTTATGCCGGCGCCGACATGTCTGTACAGGAGGGGGCCAGGGCGCGCTCTCTGTACAAAGATGGCGGTGTCACACCTATAAGTCATAGCCATGAGCAACTTGAGTTATCAATAAGTAGGGCCCCTACTTATATCATAGGCTATGATATAAGTTGTCAGTAACATGATGCTACTGACACGCAGGCTGCGGCGTAGCACAGCCCATTCAAAGTTTGGCCTACGGAACGTCCGTATAGGCCGTGTCACTCTCTGGGAAAGAGGTAACAAATGCAGCAGATTTGCCCAATTACTGTATTTTTACTACTGCCTGAAAACAACCTAACACAGTGCAGCAGATTTGCTTGTTCAAGCAGACCACCTGCAGTGGCCAGTGCAGGCTGCATCCGGGAAAGTTCCAAGGACTGCCGTCGTTCCACCCATCTGAAATTGATGCCTCCTATGTTCATTGTCTCAGATAAACTTCACCTGTTTGCTGAGCAGGTACTGAGGATGACATTACTTCAGTGAGTGTCAAGGCCCTGATTAGGTGATCAGCCAGGTGATTAAGTTCCACAAGCCAGGCCAGTATGCCATATGGCCACATGGTCACCATGGTGACTGGGTTACAACATCATGTGACATGTTTTGCATGATTATGGAAGCCAAGCAAGTGGCCACACGGTGCACCTGCCTATATTACGGGCATGGTGAACACGCATCCTGCTGCATGGGCGGGTAAATAAGCAGGGCGCCCGACTCAAACCTCCTGCATACTGCCAGCCTGATTCAGGTGGCGTCTGAGTTCTCTTCACCATCGTGACTCCTGCATCAGGACGTGCATCAGCGGTGACTTGTGCCAAACTGCTGGAAGTACCCCTCTGTCACTCTGTTCGCATACAGCTCCCTTTCAGCAGCATCTTTTGCTGCCTTGGCCGCAATCTGCTCCTGGAGAACAGCAGCTGCCGCCTTTGCCTGCTGCCGCTTGAAAGCATCAGAAGAGACAGCCTGCAGGAAAACAGGCGGTGAGACCACTTCAACAGCTGACACACTCCTGAGACCTGCTGTTACAGCAGCAACATGCTGGCCATGGCAGGACCAGGCAATGCGCAACTGCATCCCAGAGGCTTTGGACACTGTGCCACATTCTCTGATTGAAGTTGAAACAGTGCTGATGATTAGCACATCAGGCAGCCCCAAACCTGCAGCAGCTGCTTGCTCATGAGCAGGTGATCACCTGCTGCATCATCGCCTTGTGTATGCTACGTTGCGCAGCCGCTGCTGCTGCCTCCTCAGCTGCCTCAGCAGCCGCTGCAGCCTTGCGTGCCTCCACCTGGCCAACCTGCTGCTGTAAGATCTCTTTGCGCTGCTCCTGGCTCATGCCCTTCCAGTGATCCTTGCGGACCTGTCATCGTGGTCGTGCAGAACAGACACAAGCACTCACACTCTGCATATCTCAGCATCGTCAGCCTGAAAGGCAGCTTGGTGGAGAAGCTGGCCGCTTGCAGTCCAGCCACATTTTCACTCCCTCAGCATGTAGTCACTGGCACATGGGTGATCTGTCAGCGCAGCATTGCTGGCAGCCCGCCAATAGCAGTCAAAGACACGGCAGGATGCTCACCCTTACTGGTGAAAGTGCTGAAATTGCCTGCTGAGGGTCTTCATTGAGCCAGGGGTTTGTGGCTGCAGCCTCCAGCTCAGCCAGCTTGTCCTGCAGTTCTCCCTGGCGCTCAGCATCCCTCTTGGCAGCCTGAAGCTCACGCAGCTCTTTGTTGGCAAAGGCAACCTGCCGGCACAACAGCAGGCACAACCCTGTGGGCTCAACAGTGACATGTATGCAATGGCTGTTTCCAGTATGTGTGGTCGGGTATTGTGTTTGCAACGGATCACATGCATGACAGGTGCTGAGTGTAGCTGCTGCTGCCTCACTTGTGCCTGCAGCTCTGCTCTTGCTGCTGCCTCCTCGCTCATCATGCAGCACTGCAGGGAGTCCAGAGCCCTACAGGTAACAGTACAGCATGCATATTACTCATTAAGCAGCCTTTTGAGGGCATAGTGGGCTTACAAAGTCCGTTTATACCCAGGCCTCCGGTTGTCTCCACTCCAAATATCCTGCAGCTGCTCAATCTTGTACCCACAAGACATGCCATGTCTCTGCTAATAAACCCAAATGCACACTGCTGCACCCATCGACCTACTTGATGGTTGATGCCAAGGACTGCTTCTGTTGTTGCTCCTGCTGCTTCTGCGCCTCATTGCTCGCTAGCTGCTCATCCCACCATGCCTTGCACTGCTTCATTTGAGCTGAAACCCGCTCACCCACCTAGCACATAAGCATGACAAGCAGAGTAGTCAGCTGGACCCCAGCTGCCAGCTGTAAAGTAATAAAGTTTATTGGCAGGCTACATGCCATGACAGTTGCTGGTCACAGCCAAATTTTTCACTTGACATGAGATACTGCAGCCACATGCAGGCACGCTTCTCATGGCAGTGGAGACAGCTCCTGCATGCATGCTTGGCTGATGGGTGCACTAGAGCCCTGAGTAGCGGCTACTAGTAGTACCGCTTGAACTCACTGAGAGGTCCTCTCCTGCAAACTTCTGCAGTGATGCTGGCCCACATCTGGGATCACCATCCCCCTGGCGGGCAGGCAGGTCAAGCTGCTTGGCATCTGGCCGGTTCAGGTCCCATTCACGTGTTGTAGGCTTGCCCTGTGGGTCAAACAGCTATGATGTATGTTAGCTGTCAAACTCATTGAAGTCTAGGTACCTGTATAAGTCCCTCAGGGACTTAGTGACCATGAACAACTTTTCACAGGCTGATTTTTTGCAGCACTGCAGAGGTACAGCTGCTTGAACAGCCTTGCCATGTAGCTATTGCTGTTCCAGGCCTCTATCATCTCCTGCCGGAAGATGCAGGCTGCTATAATGGTGTGCCTTTGAACAATCAAGTCTTGACATTCCAAGAATGGCAACACATGGAATGTGGCTCATTCACCTGGCATGTGCTGCGGAAGCCCTGAACCTCTTTGTCCCAGCCTTTTTTTACAGCAGCTGCATTTAGTTGACCAAGGGTCATCATAGCGTTTTGTGCTGTACATGTTTCAGCATACTGTCTGCAGACAGCAGGTTTTCAGCAGGACATGAACTCAGGGAGCGCTCGCAGCAGGGGTGCTTCATGCAACCTGACGTGGATGGATGTCTGGCACCAGATGTTGATAAGACTGCATGCAATGTGTTTCAAACGTAGCCTTTCAATGACATTCATTCATTATGTTGTGGCTATGCTCCTTGACAAGCAGCTTACTGCTCCAAAGCCTTCTCTGTGGCCTGAGCCCGCTGCTTCTCTCCCACTTGAGCGTTCAAAGCATGGACATCAACCTGGAGAGTTTGTCACAATCAATTTTAAAGGAATTGCTCGAGTATGGCTACAAGTAATTAGCACATGACGTTCCTGAACTGCACTGCTGAGTTGTATAGGCACAGCAGCAATTGTATCTGATGCCCTCAAACGTTACGCCACAAACGCAACATCAAGAGATAGGAAATTTACACCATTATAATTCCTCGTAGACAGCTTACTCCAATCATCCTCTGTTTGGCATTGAGTATTCTTTCTACTCGCTGGGGGTCTGCATTATTTCCAGCTGAACACCGGCCCATTTTGCTTGCGGCAGCACAGTATAAGATTTGGCTATTCAGAGCGTTGTTAGCTGGAAACAGGAGCACGGCCACTGCTGTATCTACTTTTTGCTTGCTTGCATGTTTGCTCGGGGCCACTGACACATACTGCCCGGTAAACTCATACCAGATGAGAGAGCTTTAACGGTACTGTAACGCGGCAACCCTCGCTGGCAGTAACCAGTGGTCCCACTAAGTCACTAACATGAATTTGACTAGCGCAAATTGCCTCTTGAAACAGTCAATGTGTCATGGAGTTCTTTTGTATCACATCTGCATAGTATATACACCATGAAGGAGCTTCTGAACTGGCCGCCAGGACGAGCAACCAGCATGCAGGTGTCGGAAATGCAGAATCCCCATGCTGCTTGTGATGGAAAAGAAGCCATGTGTGATCATCATACTGATGCGAGTTTGCGTCTGATATTACGGGCTGTCTTGTGGAACTGCCAATTGTACTGGTATTTCCTGTGTACAGGCAGGCAACGCAGCTGTTCAGCTGCAAAGCAGTGCATTCGCTCAAAGAGACAGCCTATTCACATCTCGTCACTCTCAACATACATGCAAGGGCATTTCTGTGGGGTCAGTAGCACTGCAGTGGGCATGCCCAGGTCCAGCCACACCATACCTGCACTGGTATTACAGCGCAAGGCAAAGTCAGATATCTGGATTAAATTTAGCCTGCAAAAAACTGCAGTCATGACTCGGCCCCTCCTTGGCCAGTATCTGTAATAACAGGTAGCTGGCAGGCATCGGTGTACCCGGTGTTATTCCTGCAGTCGTAAGTTACCAAACTGCATGCATACGCTTAACTTACTGGTTTACGACAAGTTGCGTAATTTGTGACATTATGCACAGATGTATGCGCACCCTGAGTGCTGTAAGTGCTGTGGCTAAAGTCACTGACATGCTCTGAGGCTAAGTTGGTGCTCATTATTTACGATTAATTGACAAGGAGCGGCCACCAGAAGCCAGGTAGCGTCAGCCCCGAAGGGCCCTTGCAGGCGCCCATGAAGCAGATAAAGGCCTTCCTTGTCAGGTCGGGCGCAGATGTCAAGGCGGGTGAAGCATATCCCTCAACGGATACTCAACAAGAGGCAGCGCGTGGAGCGGCTAGGTAAGACTATGAAGACGGGATGCTCAGCGAGCCCTGGAACCAGCATTAAAGCTATCTTGACAACGTATGTTTCATGTGCAGTGGAGATGATAAGCCTGCAGTGCCACAAGGGCCCCAAAGTTTCTACTGTCCAGTATCCATGGAGCTCATGAGTGATCCAGTCATTGTGGCCACAGGGCACACATACGACCGGCAATGCATAGCTAAATGGTTGGCTCAGGGCAATAGGACATGTCCTGTAACAGGCATGCGGCTAAGACATTTGGAGCTGGTGCCAAATCATGCCCTTCGCAGTGCTATCCAGGTATGGCAGTTGCAACTGCAGCCAGCACAATAACAAGCATGATTCTACAGCTCTTTTCACGATGAGCACTTTGTCACTTCTCCGTGCGATCTATCTGCAGGAATGGGCTGCAGCAAACGGTATCAATCTGCCAAACCTGTACGACACAACAAGCCAACCAGTGTTCAAAGTTGAGGAACATCACCCAAAAAACATTCTTCAGGTGCGCATTTGGATGCGTAGCTTACTTGGCACAGATTGAAAAACAGCAGTCGCAATGTACTTCCCATTGCTTGGACACGGAGGTCTTTAAAGATTGAAGTGCGGTGTACCATGTTGCAGTGAGCATAATGATGCTTGTGTGCCATGTGTGACAGGGACATGAGGAGATTGTCTGGGCAGTAGAGGTTTTTGGCTCAAGGCTGTTTAGTGCTTCAGCTGACAAAACTATCCGTGTGTGGGACATTGAATCCCGACGTTGTGAGCATGTGCTGGAGGATCACACACGGCCTGTGTTATCACTTGCTATCAGTGGCAGCAGGCTGTACAGCGGCAGCTACGATTTTACAATCAAGGTATGTTCTCATGAAGGTCAATGGATGGTCCTGCAGCAGTGATAGCAGTCGCAACCCAGTAACAGTTGAAGTGCATCAGTTTCAACCACCCTGTTTGCATTGACGGTGCAGCAGACACATCAACTTGAATGCTATGGCATTTGTTGCAGCAGGAACCCTTAGTTGTTAGTCTGGCGGTCCACCATGTTGACTGGTGCGGCAATGTCATTATGGCGTTGGGTACACGCCTTAAACCTGGTTCTGCCGGCTCATGCAGGTGTGGGATCTAAATACCCTTAGTAGAGTGAAGACATTGACAGGTCATACAGATGCAGTACGTGCTTTGGCAGTTTCACAGGGGCGATTGTTCAGCGGCAGCTATGACGGCACTGTGCGTGTATGGAATGAGGAGAGCCTGCAGTGCTTGGAGATACTCAAGGGCCACACAGGCCCTGTGCGCACCCTGGTGTATGCTGGAGGCTGCATGTTCAGCGGCAGCTACGACAAGACAGTGAGGGTATGGGATGTACAGACGCTGGAGTGCAAAGCAGCATTGACTGGGCACACAGGGGCAGTGCGGGCACTCGTGGCGTCACCTGACCATGTGTTCAGTGGCAGCGATGACACCACTATCAAGGTGTGGGATGCGCACACCCTCAAGTGTGTCAAAACGCTGGAGGGCCATGAGGACAATGTTCGGGTGCTTGCAGTGGGTGACACAGCCATGTTCAGTGGCAGCTGGGACAAGACTATCCGTGTGTGGGACCTGCGCACCCTTGAGTGTGTCAAGGTCCTTGAAGGGCACACCGAGGCTGTATTAGCACTGGCTGTTGGGGAAAAGGCATCAGTACCCAGCAGCAAGGTGCTTGTCAGTGGCAGCTATGATACCACAGTTCGCTTCTGGGACTTGAACACCTTCCGGTGTGTGAAGAAGTGCGATGGCCACTTTGATGCGGTGCGTGTGCTAGCTTCACATGGTGGTCATGTTTTCTCCGGCAGCTATGACGGCACTATTGGAGTGTGGTAAGCTTAGCCAAGGCGTGTTGTGAGTGTGATGGGATGGCAGCGGCATGCTCCTGCAGCCACACAGGTGGCTGCGCCATTGAGGGCTGCATGCATCAGAACTCAATTGATGAAGAAGGGAATGTGTAAATTTGTGCAAGGCAATGTGGCACTGTGGCTCCTCGGTGACACACTACTGCCTTCTGTGTAAGGGGCTGTACTATAGGTACATTGGAATGTATGTCATATCTGTAGGCGGTATCTGTTGTTTGATATATTCATGGGCTTGAGCGGAGTTGTGCTCGGTGTGTGATGCGTGTCTGTGCAGGCATGAGAGTGTGTGTTGCCAGACATGTGGGTTGCATGTGTATCTCAGAGTGTGGGCAGTAGGTATGCTGATGTGGAAGGACTGCTGGCCGCAAGCAGCAGAAGGTGTGGTGTTGGTTCTGCTGTAGCTTCATCTGTGTGGCGTCCAGATTGGTGTATTGTGTCTTGTGGCCAGCATTGCAGCACTCTGTTGCAGGGTATGTGACATGCTTGTGTCAAGACAACCACCTATGCTTTGTTTGTGTCTGTCTTGTATATGATCGTTTTATTTGATTTGGTGTATCTGGTCTGGCAATGCTAGGGCAACATGACCGTCAGCTGTTGAACACTGTGCATATAAGAGTGTGTCTCTCAGCCACTCAATGTGGTGTTTGCTTGTTGGAGCCCCCGGTCAGCAGTGACTGTGATAAGTAAATCAATGTGGCCGCCATGGCTTCAGTTTGCATACCAGCCTTATACCAGCACAATAATGCTTCGATGCTGTGCAGCATCAAACACAATTGTGCTGGCATGGTCACAGTCTCAGACGCTGTTGGACAGCCTTTGCTGACCAAGCAGGTTTCATGCTTGCAGCTTATGGGTGAATTGGATAGTTAACATTACTGATGGTGAAACAGAAAAATCTGACACGGGACGATTTTTTGTAAAATGATTTTTGGCTGCAGCTGGTGCTGGTCACTGGTGCTGTCACGTTGGTTGGGGCGCCACCTGAAGTTTCAATCCAGCACTCGCACACACCAGTGATCAGCAGATCAGATTACTCGGTACAGGCTGTGTTGGGCCACAAAGACTCATTGAGGCGAACTGACAATGTGACAGAACGGATATACCCTTATGAGTCCCTACAGCGAAAGGCCTGTCCCTCCCTCCACCCCCCCCCCCCTTGAAAAGGGTTATCAATACGACTGCCGCTATGTTTATACATTGCAACGTCACCGACTTAACAGACCAGACTGACCATGCTCATCAGGTATATGGCACAGCATCAGACTTGAACTCCATGGAAGATGGCCATCAGCACAACATCGATATCGCATGGCCAACATCAGGGTAAGTATTGAAGCTCAATAAAATTACTTGGTGCGAGCATGCATGTGCCAGTATACATCGCCCATCTTGTGCTTCGTGATGCAACAGGCTGATAGGCGGCCTGGCAATGCTGCCGCAGCTCACATCCCTGCTCTCAGCTGCCGCTATTGCTGCAGTCGGGCCTATCAGGTGCAGCTCAGACGTCCAGCAGCACATCCCCCTCTGTCCCCTCCGTCATTGGACCACCTTCCTCCAGTGTCTGCTCCAAACACACCAGCAGCTTCCTGGCATCAGCTGGTGTCAGCAGCTGCAGCAACTGCGGCCCTTCACGACCACCGACATCACCAGCAGCCGCAATCAACACGTCCAACTGACTGCTGGGGTGGCCTGAGCGGGCCAGGGCCAGCAGCACCTGCACCAGTCACAGCAGCAGGCATGAGTGTGTGCGGGCCAAACACACTGCTAGGCTGACACACACAGCCTTGGCCATGCGCTTGTGATGCACTTGCAGATGGTCCAGCGGCGAAGAGAACTTGGTTCCTGTATTGCGTGCATCTGTTTCCTGACCACGCTCCACTCAGTACAGAGTCCACTCAATACAGACAACACCTTTGGCTACAGGTATGCTGCCAGTACACACATACCTTGCCACTCCTGCGCAGTAGTTTGCTGGTTGTTCTCCTTCTGCACAATGCCAAACGTGTACTGCAGCTGCCACCCATGTGCACCAAGGCCAGTCTAGGGAGTGTGTTGCTGCCGCTGAGGAGCTGTGCTGCCACATGCACCATATCTTGCCAGGCCCGATCCATCCTGCGAGCCAGCCTTGACCCATCAACATCCGTCTCTAGCGTGTCAGCAACGTCACTGTTGTATGATGTCCAGGTGATGAGCACTGTCCCTGCCAGGTCACTGGCCGGGTCAGCCAGCACTGTCTCCACTGACACATCTGGAGTTGAGCGCTGCAGCCTGGTCAGCGCATCATCTAATTGGCTCTTCAAAAGATGCGCATCACGCTCCTGGAAAGCAACAGCCAAAGGGACAGGGTTTTTGAGGTAGGTATGCTTGCATTCTCTGTAACCCTTCAAGTCAAGGGTACAAACTACACCAGTTGATATCAGACCTACCACACTCTCAGGCTCAAGCGAGACAAGGTGTCAACTTTGACAACAACGCATACCATCATGCACCCTGTGTATGCATATTGCATGAGAAGGTGCCCAGCGCAGCGCCATTTGCTGCCCATTAATCACTGTTTGCTTGATTACACTGCAGCAGGCACACAGCGTACCTGCAGCTGTGTGAAAGGTGCCTCCGGGTCGGCAGCATCTCCTGGCTGTGTCACTGCCATGATCAGCTGAGTGGGCCGCTCGTCATCAGAATCATACTTGGGCAGGGCCAACCATTCCCCTGGTGTAATTACGTCTACATCTGGTGCTGCATCATCAGCTGCAGCCAGACCAGCCAGATGCTGTGCCAGTTCTTCTGAGGCTGGCAGTCTCAGACCATCTTCTTGGGCCAGGTTCAGCATTGCAACCACAAGGGCTTTGCCCTGATCTGCTATCTGTGCAAGCTTGGCTGCAGGGTCATCTGGGGCTGTTGCTGCTGCTGCCTGTCCTGACAATGCCGCCGCCCAATCTTCACCCCACTGCTGATACCTGGAGTCCAAGTCAATATACGTCTCCCAGAAGCTGAGTGCTTGGAGCTGCCGCTGCACCTGGAGCTGCTGTGGCATGTCTTCTATCTGTGCTGCAGCAGCTTGTCTGACTGCTTCTGTGAAGCCCGCTGGCAGTACCTCATCCTTAAGGACCTGCAGCCCGGCGCTGCCTATGCGAGGATTTAGGACCATCTCACAAGCCAAGTCCAGGGCATAAGACAATGCATCACCCCAGACATCCTGCCAAGTCAAGGTGGCACTGACTGCATTGAGTGTGTCTGTACCTGCTGTAAGCTGGTCACTCTGCTGCTGTTGCGCTACAGCCCCTGTGAAGCTGTAGAACAGCCAACGTAGCTGCCTACAGCGCTGCACCAAGGAGCTGCCAGTGCTGCTGGCGCCACGCTCCATCACATGCCGCAGCAGCAATCGTAGCTCTTCCGCCCTGCATGTGTGTTGCACACAAGCGTACACAAAGCGCCAAAGTAGGCGGATGCCTGGGAATATGCAGTCAGCAGCCCATGAATGCAGATATCCAGCAATGCATGTAGCTGTTGTTGCTGCCACTGCTGGACATCGTTGGCAGCTGCTCATGAAGAAACTTCGCTCAGCTACACCATTGACTTGAGCATTCTAAAGACAAGCAGTGATGTATGATGCGCAATATTGTCCGCAAAAGGCGCTGGTGCTGCCAGGGTTGCTGATCCTGCCATCTGTTGACTAACCTCAGGTCCCCAAACAGGCAGCTGCTGGGCTGTCTGGGAACCCCCTCCTCCGCCTCCTCAACATCCCAATAGGGGCTTGGCTTCTTGCCATCATTCAGCACCACAGCAGTCAGCCTCTGCTGCCGCTCGTGCCAGCCCTCCAGCACCGCCAGCAGCTGCAGGTACAACAGCTGACAGTCCTCATCATCCTCAAGCTCATCTGTTGCATTGCCCAGCAGAGTCTCAAGGAGCGACTCCCTGAGGCTCTGCCGCAAATGGCAGAGGTAGAAGGGTACCAGGAAGAGTGTGGAGGCCTTCTGCGCCAGGAACAGGCTATACTGGTACACAACTTTGCCCAGCATAACTTGAAGCCTGTGTGGCAACAGCAAGCAGACAGGGGTTCCAGGGATTTGACTACAGGGGCACAAACAGATACCGCAGTAGTTGTGTACATAGGTATCAGCCCACTATTCATGCCCTTTGGCCTTGAGCATCTGCACCATCTTGTGCGTGGAGAGTACCATCGGAGACCGTGAAAGTATCCACGTGTAACAAAAATCTCCCCAGAAAGTTTTGCACACAATGGTGCACAAAGCCTGGTGCAGTAGCAACAGCCAGTCCCCACTTGTGTTCAAACTGCTGGAGATCCACTAGAGCAGGAGGCGTGCTGGGGCTTGCTCAGTGTTAAGATGACTCTGACTGAAAAGAAATCTATATATACTCTTCATGCTGATACCAAGATATGCTGCAGCAGGTGCCAACAGCTGCAGCACTGTATTGTGTGCAGGCCCACCTTGCGAGTCCCTCCTGCTCCTCATCATCCTCAAGCCAGGTGTGGTCCTGCAACAGACCCAGAGCCCTCAGGCACAGTGCCCAGTGTGCAGCAAACCTCAACGCCCCGGCAGCTGACTCAGCAGACATCTCCGAAGCTTCTTGATCTCCCGCCAACATGCTGGTATCTGTGCCCTCATACTCCATCTCTGTGTCCACTGCCTCGCCATTGTGTTGCTGCTGCTGGTCGCGGCTGTGCTGCAATTGCTGCAGCTGTTCTGCGGCTGAGAGCGCTGACGTTGCGAGTTCCATGGTGACTGCCTGCCAATCCTCAGACATGAGCAGCAGCTGCAGGATGTGTTGCTGGTCGTTGCTAGAGAAGCGAACGCTGCTGTTGCTGCTGTTGGTGACAAAGTGCATCAGCTCTTGGAAATTGCGGGGCACAATGCTGCGCTCCCCATCAGCCAGCAACCTGCAGACAACATATATACAGCCGATGGAGGGAACAGCAGCTGGGTGGCGAGCGAATGAGCTCTGCATCTGCTGAAGGAAATTTTGGAGCAACATATGATAGTAAAGAGAATCAGTGTTACCTTGCTAACGGCCACTGCCCGGCAGTCACAGCTAGCCCCTCCTGCAGCAGGCTGTTGTCAACGCTCCTGCTGTAGCCGCTGCTGGCAGCCTGCACGACACCTTGGAGAAGGTCAGGTGTCACCTGCATCAACCAGCAATAGCGCAACAAGATGTACCATTACCTCTGTAAGATGGCATCACATGCAGAGGCTCCTGCGGCAGCAAAACTCTTCTTTCCTGGTCACGAGTGTCCAGGCTGTTGCAAAACAGCATGGCCACCTGCAGCACTTTGTGGGCTAGCTATCTGCACAACATTCAACTCTGCAATCAGTTGTCTAGCTTCAACGCATGCCCGATGTCGCTCACCAGGTCTTCGTCCTGCTGTGAGCCCAGGAGATATGCCTGAGTGCCGGGGTCACCTGACTCAAGCTCCTCCAGCAGCTCGGCATCTGTCTGGAGGTCAAGCCATGACCTGGCAGCACAGCAACAAGCCCGCAGCAGGAGGATCTTGGAACATCTCCGCAGGCGGTGTCTCTCCTACTGCTGCCAGGAAGATCACTTGGTGCCATTCATACCAAGACATGGTACATGCGGCGCATCACAGAGGTGCCGCAGCAGCTGCTGTGCTATGCATCGCGTTCTTGAAGCCCTGCTTATTTGCACAGAACCTCCTGGCAAGATTGAGTTGCAAGTCACAAGCTGCATGAGGCACCTGCTTCTGGTCCTAGCCGTGCTGCATCACCCCTGTGATGTTTGTGCACACACCTGCAGTAGGCCCACACCTCGTCCTCCCAGCTGCTGCACACAGGCAGCATGCGCATCACATGACCACACATGGCGCCATACACAGCCGCCTCCCAAGGGTTGCCTGCACAAGGAAACACACGTGCCCAGCAGCAGGCAAAATGCATTCTAGGCTAAGCACACCAGATACTGTAAGTGGCAAGAACAAGCTGTTGGCCACTTGTCGTGGGTTTGCTGTGGCATTAAGCGTATGATTGCATTTAATCAGCAGGCTGCTTTTGCTTTGCATGCTGCTGCTTTGCATGCTGCTGCTTTGCATGCTGCTGCTTTGCATGCTGCTGCTGTGCATGCTTTTGCTGTTCATGCTGCTGCAGTATGATTCTGGCCCACCTGGAGCTGCTTTGGCTGCCGCCTCTGCTGCTGCATAGCATGCCCACTTCCAAGCCACCTGTGCTGCTGCAATGCCGCTCTCCACCTGCCAGCTCAGCTCATCTGCGGCAGCCTGAAACACAGTAGACACATGTGCGGTAGGTAGACGAGGGGGAGCCTGAAAGCTTACACTCCTTGGCGACAGCGCTACTGACATATTGTGAGAGGCTAGTAAGCGTGCAAGGGCCAATCATGGCTAGATCATGCAGCTGACATCTTGTGAGGGACAGTCACAGCTACTCATCTGGGCACAACTTTCACTCCCCGTTTGTAATTTGCAGCTCATAACCAGAGGCTGCAAGGTATGCAGCCAGTTGACCAATACCAACAGCAACTGCTGAGCCTGCCCACCACCAGCAGTCCCACTCACATGCTGATCTATCTGCTGTGCTGCTTCTGCTGCTGCCTCTCCCAGGGGCAGAGGACCCCAGGTCCCTCCCCCTGCCAGAGAAAGACAGCGCCAGGCTTGGCCCGCCTGGCAGCACAGCTGGCCCGCCTCATGCACCTTGCCTGTCAACATTGTCGTCAGGCAACAACAGGCAGAGCATCAGCCGGTCCATCACAAGACTCGGCCCTTCACAAACACTGCAGCCACACCCTGTTGTACTGCCGCCTCACTACAGAGAGCTCCATGCCATGTCTCATGCATGCCCCTCAATACAGACACAGCACACGCCTGGAGTTTTGAAATTCCTTGGGCCGGCCGATCCCACAACCCCATTATACCTAGCCATAAGGAGTGCAGATTGTAAAACATTCCATGTTACCCTGTGCAAAGACCATGCACCGGTGTAAACACCAGGAAGCCAGAGATGAGCCACAGGTCTATCTCGTGGCCCTTGGCCCCTGCAGCTGCTCAGCTGTCCCTGTGAGCTGCCAGCCTCTCACCTGCCCGTATGAGCCGCCACAAGTGAGCTGCCAGCCTTTCCTCCCCCTGCTGATCCCCGTTAGCAAGCTCAAGCTTGCCTCTACTGGGTGCATCAGGGTCAAGCTCTACTGCAGTTGCTAGTCCTGATCCTGAGCTGCTGCTGAGCCCCTTAGCCGCTGAGCCTCCGGATGAGAGCAGTGTCTCACGCCAGAGGCCCTCATGATGAGCAAAGCGAGCAGGTGGAGCTTCCTGCAGCCGCTGTGCTGCTAAAGACTCCAGCCAGCACACCACTTGGGCACACCTGAGCAGTGCAGAGAAGGAGAGAGTACCATCATCTGCTGTTGAGTGGGACAGCCACAGCAGAGACCTTGTGCCAGTGAGGCAGACGACATAGTTGATTTACAGCTGGCCAGACCCGCCAAGGACTGTGAGTGCGGACCAGCTGCCAGGTAGCTTGCTTTCCCAAGCGGCTTTGAACCCTGCCCGCAACCTACAGCAACCTGTGATAAAGGTTCAGAACAGTAGACTCCTGTAGTGCTGGTGCCCCCGCTGGCCGCACCTTCTCAGATCTGTGCTGTCGTTGACTAACCCAGCGGCTTGTTCCCTGTAGGTCTGCAAGTCCCCAACATCTGCTGCTCCTGACACGTTGTCGCCTGCTGGAGTGTAGCCAGTGCAGTAGAGGTGCTGGAGAAGCTGCCAGCTAGCTGCCTGGCCTTCCAGTTCAGATGCTACGCGGCGTGCATGAATGTAGTGTGCTGCTCTGTGCAGCAGAGATGACGCACTGTCCCTGCATGAATATACATTTTTTTGTTGAGCTTGCAGCAAGCTGCCCATCACACGGCAGGTAGAGCATGGGCAGACCCTGGGCGTGCTCTATGCAAGTGGCGCCCATCAGCAAGCATGCTGTACTGAAGCTGCAGCCCTGGCACTACAGATACGCTTCACGCCTGTGCTTTACTGCGAACTGGTAAGGGACTACTAGACGTGATCATGCTGTTGATTAGACATCGGTTTATTACTGAGCTGCTGCTGAGGGCCACCAACTGCAACAAACATAAGTTATGCGGTTACCTGTACTGCTGCATTGCCAGTATGCTGGCCTTCTCAAAGTATTGTATTGCTGTTGATGCTGATATCTCATCAACCATGAGAGCGTTCAAGACTTGGGCAAACAGAGCATCCAACGTGGGGATGGTCTGCTCCTCACTTTGCTCAAAGGCCCATCCCAACTCTGGAGGCTGTACGTCCATCAGATTCAACGGTGTAACGGTGCAACAGGGCTACGTCAATAAGTCATCGACCATTGTATGACATTCACCAAGGTAGGTAGCTGCCGGCCTGTGGACCCCTCACAGGAGAGAAGGAGCGAGTTTGAGCAGGACTGCAGCTGCACGGTTGTTGCCCTGCTGCTCTACCGCTTTGACGGTGGAGCAGGTGATGTTAACAGATCCAAAGCACTCGCTGACATGTGAGGTGGTACCGGCCTGCCACACGAGGGCATCAAACGCGCAGATGATCGACCTCGTTGCAAGTACTATGTACTGTTACTATCTCATATCAAACGCTGCTGCGTGGGGCATCACAAATTACCACTTTTTCTTAGCCAACTTTCAACGGCAAGCTCAGTATTCTGAAGAGTACCCGCCCTCCAAAATTCCGCTCTCGTGTTGGTCAAGCAAAAGGCACACTGACACCGTCACTGCTGTAATCACTGCGCAGCAGTTGCAGTGCTCACTGCTACCGCCGCTGCTGCCAGGCAAAAGTAGCACCACTGCTGGCACTGCTGCCCAGCTGCGCACATGTATTGCCAGTGATGAACATCTCAGGTAGAGCAAGCTTTAGATGCTTATGATAAAGCATTGGTGTCGTACGCTGTTTTATATCGCGTTCACCTGCGAATCTTCTGGCCCAGCTGCTGGTCTTTGAATTCAATTCAGTGAAGAAATACCAACAGCAGAATGCATTGTTTGTATTTTATTTTTTGAGATTTTTCCTCAAAATAATTTGAATCATCCCACCAATATATCCTGCGCCCTGTAAGGAGTCTTATAATCTATTGTGCGCTAGAAGTCCCTGGATAGTTCCAGCTTGTGTCAAGACAGCATGACCGTGCAGGCATAGCATGCCAGAACATGCAGGTGCCACGTGTGCAACCAGCTGCCACCTAATTGGCAAGAGGAGCTTTAATGTATCACAAAAGAGCTCATCAATCACCACTTAAGCCACCCCGTTTTTGATGTTTGATTGTGACGCAACATGTCAGCCCCAGCAATCGCAGCAGCAACATTGCAGCAGCGGCGGACCAACTCAATCAGAAAATGACTGCACTTGTCTGCTTCAAGCTGTCGTGATTTATCTACCATTAATCATGTCACTGGTTTCATCCTGCAGGTGCTGTTGGACCTAAGCCTGTTGCCAATGCGTGTATATGCATGCATGCATGCATGCATGCAGCATCAGCAGCTTCAGTGATATGGCAGCAGCAAAGCTGCCATATTGGCGACCGAGTGACGCAAGATATGGCCTGGTGGCTTTGTAACAAGCTGAAGGAGTCGTGCCATACAGCAGTGACATACAGCAGTTGATGAATTCCAAGTACACCATGTCTTCTTGCACTCCTTGTACACGATTGCTGTTTGGTAATCCATGCCTCAAAGATCCATGCGCACGCGGTGTGTACCAGCAGAAGCTGTCAATCTCACACACCTTTGTCAAAGTGACAACTGTGCCGCACATTCCAGTTGCTTAGCAAAGGGTCAACTCCACCTCCATCACAGTGCTGGTGATGATATATACTATGACATAATCGCCCTCCGTCAACAGGCGTCATTTTGTGTGCTTTCAACAGTAGACTAAGTGCTTGCCAATCCCTAGATTCCTGAAATGCAGCCTGCTGTCAATGTGACAGCTGCTGGCCGTTGGGCAGTTGCAGGTATTGACACCAGCCTGGTGACGCCCCACAGCAACACATGTTCGGGAAAGAGACTGATGAGTTCTCAATACTGCCTGCAGTACTGCACTAGTGATCTCCAGCTGATCCAACAAGCCTTGGGAGGAATCAGTATGACGACTTGCCAACTTGGTGACCAATATGCAGCTACAGCTATAGTGCACTGTACTGATTGATGCAAATTTACCTGCAGCTGCTGCGTGACTCTTTTCCTTTTGCATGACTGCGGCACACTGTACACTCACTGGGGGTGGTAAGTTACCAGCCGTGTTTGGTCCCGAGGACACCATGTATACAGGCAAGCCGTGTATGGTTCACTGGCATGTTATGGACAATGTGTGCTTCTGCTGTTCTGCCCAACTGCCTTGCAATCATAGCGGGTCTGCGTCTCACCGTCTGTTTGTCTGTCTGTCTATACAGATCTTCCTTTCTGTCTGTCTCTCTGACAGTGTCTGCGTGTGCAGGCTGCTGCCAGCACTGTGGCACTGTGCTTCCCTGGTAAACATATGATACTGTCTCATTGAAATGCTGAACATGCATCCTTTCTCTACTCAGAGGGAAGTGAACCTTCTTCACTTGATCAAACGTTCAGTGAAGTTGCAACTCTGGGACAAGTACTTGTACCAGTCTGACTGAAAATTGCAGGGCCCCTACCTGTCACAGGCCAGTTGCAGAAGTACTACCGCTGATGGTCATTCATTTATAGCTACACAAACACACCAGCCATTGGCAGTGGCAACTGCTTCCCACAGCGTACTTGCCAAGCAGTGTACTCAGGTCTGGACCTGCGCTGAGGCTTTGCAGGGAAAGAGAGTCCTCTACAGTTCACTGATCTGATAAGACAGTGGCTCTTTGAAGGTGCAAATAATTGCTGGCTGCTGTGGCACCCTAGGCGGTACCAGCGGTACGCACCGTGAACGCCGCGGACCCGGTCTTCGGAAGCTTCAGGGGCCAGGCGTCGTGGCCGTAGCCAAGCAAAAGCCATCGCTGCAAACAAGGGGAGCGGGCTCCATTCCGTAATGCCCGCAGGCCCTGCCCAACGGTTGGTAGGGTTGTGTCAGGGGCAGCACCCATTCAACAATGCAAGTTGCCGGTACCCGTAATGACCCCCGAAGGATCATGGAGGGATTGCCTTGCCAATTGTGTGTGGAACGGCGGGACACCTGCCAGTCAACCCGACTGTCGTCGTGATGTGAAAATAGCCCGCGGGCCGCGGATTGGCAGCTTCAAGGAGCACGTGCACGAAGCTGCTGATGAAAAATGAATTCTAGGCCTAGGTGAAGGGCCCTTGCTCAATAGCAGTGCCTCGTTGGGTGAAAGGGCC